>JARFJB010001218.1:1330000-1627500 GCA_036346205.1 Vesta saturnalis | reverse complement strand
ATTTTGAGTACTTAATTTTTACTTTCTTTCCTGAAAGAGCACATCGAATTTGATTAATAATTGGTTTGTAGCAACCAATCAACAACAGGAAATTTAAATAATGGACGAAGGAACAATGCTAAATCAAAACGATCCACTTATTCCTGCACATACAAGACAAGCATCAAAGGCAATTGCGTTACTCTTATTTTATAGCTTTCTAATGTTTACATTACCATTTGCTGCTTTTTTTGGAACAAAATATGTTTTAAAAGACACTTTTAATATAGATGGATATGCCAATACAGTATGGTCAGTCATTGCAAGTGTGATTACTGTTAATCTTGTGATTCTTGCATATGCATATCAAGCATATCATGATCCTGAATATGATAGTGATGGAAATAAAATTGATACTTTAAGTGTAACCAAAACAAAAGAGGACTAAAATTATTTACATTACATTTTTATTTTTACATTATAGTATTATAAGCTGTACAGTGTATATATAGTTTGTAGCTATAATAGTTTTAATAAACAATATTTAAGCATGTTTATCAAATAGATTATAATAGTGGATAACGAAAAGGTCTATCCTTGTAGGTAAAAATGATTCATGTGTTGATAAATTTTAAAAGTTAAATAAATATAAACACTTGAATATTCTTAGATTAGTCATAGTGTTATCTACAGTGCCACCCACAAATTCAATGATGAATATCTGTAGTTTACTTTATTTCTTATGCACTGAATTAATGAGATACACCCATTATTAATACTGTGAAAAATTTGTTGTAGGTACATATTGTTATGGGGTATGTACTTTTATTTTGTGTTTTATTAATCAAATTAATATTAATTGCATTACCTTTTTTTAATGCAGTCTAAGTGCAATACTTCTGTTTCCTTATATATTGTAACATGAACTTATAACCTTGGTGTATTTAATTTACCTATGGTAAACAATTATTACACTATTATTGATAATTATAGTCTCATAACTGAATATGTAGCATCTCAATTTGTTGTTTGGCAGCAATTATTTGACATTGATTCATAATGTTGAGAAAGGTTTTGTGAAAACTAAGTTGATGTCGCTACCGTTCTTGTAAGTGGTAGCCTTATATTTCCTTGTATAGTTAAAGCTCTCTATGAACTTCAATAAGTTGATTATTGAAATTTGCCTCCCATTCCTAAGATAAATGATATGGTTTCTCATTTAAAAATTTCTCAATAAATTGAATTTCGACGAGACAAGTTTTCGATTTCAAACGGGACTATTCTCTATTTAGCGATAATGTGGATATTGCATCAAAAGGAAAAGAATTGAAACATGCTCTAAATAGTAATCAACATTCGTAGGAGTATGTATTAATGACTGTACATACGTATTTACATGAATAATATCCATGAGCGTAGATTTTTGATATTTATGAACTATTCGCGTTACCTTCTTTTTTAGTGTATCGTCTCGAAGTGCAAGACTTTATTTTTGTATATATTGTAGTGTAATATTTAACATAAGCTCAAAAACTTAGTGAATTTAATTTACCTATGGTAAACATTTATTACACTTTTATTTACATTACATATTCTTTGCTTTTTTAGATAATTCCAGCCACATAACTGAGTATGTAACATCTCAATTTCATATTTGATGTTGGCAGTAATTATCTGTGATAACCTTATAATGTTCCCTTGTAGAGTATTTTTTTGCAACTTGGTTGTACAGTTAAAGTTCTATATATCGAACTTCGATAAGTTGATTATTCGAATTAGCCTCCTATTATCAAGCTAAATCATATGGTTTCTCATTTAAAAATCTCTCGATAAATCAAATTTTGATATGAACTTTTGGATGTCTGAAAGCAGAAACTGTTCTCTGTTTAACGATAATGTGGGTATTGTGTCAAAATCTTTGTACATACGTATTTGCATGAATAACGTTTGTTATATAACTTTCATTTGTTTAATATTCATATATTATTATGTAATATGTTACCTGTGACATATGCAATGTGCGATTCAGAAATTTATGTAGCTTTTCCAACTTGTGGATTCAATATCATTTTTATTCTCACGTGCATGTTTATAAAGGTAGCATATGAACCTTAGATTCTGAATCTAAGATATGAACAATAATGTCTGCATTTACAAATTCTAAAAATGAAGTAAGTGTAAGTTTGTATAGCATAGTATATAAAATATGATGCAGAAACCATATTAGAAATTACTGAGTGTAGGAAAATTAGTAAATGGGTTGATTCGAAGATGTTGAGCAGCCGAGAAGCCGGTGAAAAAGTATGTCGTATTATTAGCTTTTATAGTGATAAATACACTGTAAATAGTCTATCAAACTAACAAACTACATTTTTGACTAATTTATAGGCACACTTTATTAGATGATGTGTAATAAAAATAAATTTCATGTCCTTGAGAATATATACTACAACGCTATATAGTTGCATTTTTTAGTATGATGTTCACGTTACAGTATAGAAATTATGATCACTGTACTAATCAAAATAAGTCAAATAATAATGTGACAATAGTTGTCAAGCAGTAATTACAATTTGTGATTTCTTGGTACCAATGACAAACATTGTTCCAAAAGCTTGAGTGTTTCAGTATCTCAATGTTGAAAAGAATTTATGAATATTGGCTTTTATGATTAATATTTTGTTAATGCTGCTTCATGACAATTGTTCTGTGCTTGGAGTGCTCAGAATAATTACCTATTTATTTCAAAATTTTGTGAACCTACATGTAGGATTCAGTATATGTAAGAAATAATATAAGTAGATATGTATTATTGTATCGTACCAACCTTTAACAGTGCTTTTGAGACTGCAAACGAATAAACCTCATCACATCTGGATCTGGTGCCATTTCTATTTCATGAAATGTAGGGTGACCACAAATTTTGAAACCAAAAAGAGTACACTGCTCAAATAATAATATTTAATATTAATATTAACTTTAATTTTATTGTAATTACAATTTGACATATTTTTGAGATGTCTTTGCTTTCTTCAGCAAACTAATGTCATCTTTGATTGCATGATAAAATTCTGTACAAGTCATTTTTGTATTAAATTTAACCTTCATTACTTGTTCTACTGTATGAACAGTTAACCTACTCTTTTCTTCAGTCCAGTAATTTTTAATTGTGCTAAAAGTCTTTCACACTGCGCATTTGATCCAGGTAACGTAAAGATAAAACTGATTAAATATTTTGTTAATTTTACATCACATTCACTCTTCACTAGATCACTATAAACGGATCTCCATCTTGCTATTAGGCTTTCATTTTTTTCCTCCCATTCTTTAACGTGTTCCTCAATACATTTTGCAATTGCACGGTAAGTATCAAAATGTGATTGTCAGTTGTTATATATTCTAAATCTAAAATGTGATTTTTGGCCCGAGAGTAAAAGTAAGAAAAAGATTCTTCAAATTCTTCGTATGTCATAGTCTGCTTGAGAAGAAAATACTTCATCTTTGGTCACCACGCAGTCGCGAAACCTCGTGTTAAAGCTTTAAAGTTTTAAACCAAAAATTTTTATAATTATAAAATATAATATCTTAGTTTTTAAATTTAGAGAACATTTAGCAGTTTTTAAAAAATAGTAAGAGTACAGAGTACAATGACTTGAAAAAGAGAACAATACTCTTAAAAATAGTACGTCTGGTCACCCTATGAAATGTTTGGTCTACTGTGATTAAATTGTCAGTTAATTAGGAGTGCAATAATACTTCTATTTGAGTCTGACCACTATGAAACATTTTAGGTAAGTTGTTTGTAGTTAAATAGGTTTCTGTAGATAGTAATACTAACATTGGATATATAATTCCCCTGAAAGTTTCTATCTGTAGTAGGTATAAGGTGTTTTTGATGTTGGATAGCTGTTAGTAAGAGAATACACATTGATGATAGTTAAGTAATCATTAGTGGTAAGATTTTGCCTATGACTACCAAGACAGGTTTGTTTATAATTTCCATTGTCAGCTGCAGCCCATTTTCCTTTGTATTTCTTTATTAAGTCTTCTAGAAGTTTTGGTTAATTCTAATACTTATTAGTAGTAGTAGGGCACCTTGGCCGTCATCTTGGATTTTGACATCACAAGGATGCCCCACGTGGGGGACGCGTTATTTCATCCCTATGGTTTCAACCCTTTTCAACCCCTAATTTTTTTTACTCGCTCATGTGGGAGACCGTATTTTCCACCCCTATGGTTTCTTTTCAGATGCCCTTTTCATCCCTAATTATTTTTTACTTGCCCACGTGTAGGACGAGTTTTTTCACCCTATTTTATGATAGCTCGCGTGTGAGAGCGTATTTTCCACCCCTATGGTTTCTTTTCGGAGGCCCTTTTCACCCCTGATTATTTTTCGGTTGTATTAAGAGCCTTTTCGACGGCAATTTTTGTACTTGCTCACATGAGGGGTATGTGTAGGGGTTGGTCTTGGACTTGGGCTAGGTCTTGGTCTTAGGGGTTGGTCTTGGACCTGGGGGTTGGTCTTGGACTAGGTCTTGGAGCTGGTCTTGGACTTGGGGGTTGGTCTTGGACTCGGGGCTGGACTTGAGGTTGGTCGTAGGGTTATTTTTGATGATCATCTTTTAACCCTAATTAAGGTCCTTTTGGCTGTATTAAGAGCAGTACCCCTGGAGGTTAGGCAAACTCACACGCATACAATGTTAGAAATTGCATAATTACCCTAATAAAATATTAAAATTATCGATCCTATTGTTTTAAAATGGTCATATGCTATTGTGTACGTCCGGATGATCTTTTACCTACACGAGAAATTTATTTATACCTTGTATTTCTAATAAGGAGGTTCTTGTAAGACAGCAGTTGTGTTAGGGATTGATCATGCGTGGGGGAATTTGAATGACAGTAAAATTTAATTATAGAACACTTATTTTTTATTGTAAATGTCATAATTAAAAAAAACCGCAATGAGTTATAAAAAAAAAATTACTGACATTCAGGTTATTCTCTAATGAAACAAACATGTTTTATTAAGTTAATTAATTACATAACAATTATTACATTCATTATTACGCATGACTATCGACATATTTTTTACTTTTTGGTTTTTACCTAATAATAGGTAATACTAGTTACCACAATTATGATATCATTAAAAAGCTTATTAAATAAGCTTTCATATCATGTATTTATATACAAGGTGTTCTATTTGAAAAAATTAAGTTTTAGCTATTTGAAAATGACGCATTTGGATGATCTGTTCTGGACACCCTGTATATTTTGTATAAACTTAATACTTATAAAGGTTTTAGTTAACATTTTGTCTACTAGACTGCTAATTTTTGTCGTTCCGATTATAAAAACAAAAAAACACTGATATTCTTTTTACCAATATGATTTTCCCGTAAATTTTACTAAAACGTGAATAACTTGGCAACGCTGCATCCGATAACTAGAAACGAGGTATCGTTGTAAAGCTTACAGAAGACAGTTTCTAAAAATGAAAAAATATACAGGGTGTCCCGTTTAAAAAAATGTCGAAATTTTTTTTCACGTATTTATGGAGCATCCTGTACACACAAAAATAATTTTAAAAAGTAGCTCTCTTAGTCCCCAATAACATACCGTTGGAATTTTCTATAAATCTCTATTGATTTAGGAGCTATATTCCGAGACCAAATAGGTGGGCCACCCTGTATATTATATATATATATATATATATATATATATATATATTCATAACAAAACTTATAATAATTAAATAAATATTTATTTTTACTTAGAAGTTTACAAAGTAATACGTCCCCTGAAGTAATTAGAGCAGCTTACATTGCGTTAATACAAAGCACTCTACTTTATGCTATATTGGTATGGGATCATAGTTCATAGAGCCTAAATGTGTTTCGATTGCAGGCAGGCAATCGGGATCATTGCTGGTCTTGCATATAGGGCAGATTGTCGATTGTAAGTGTACTTAAGTAACACATGTTGCACATATATATATATATATATATATATATATATATATATATATATTTTTTTTTTTTTTTTTTTTTTTTGGCGTCAACCACTAGGGTTATTAGCCACACATCTAAATTTTGTCATAATAATGTTACTTTGTATTATGTATTATAAATTACGAAAATGATTTATTAAATGCAGAAATTGAAATATCTTCTTCAACTTTGTTCCGTCTAATTCTCCCAATGCATTTTTAAAGTTAAAGTTTATGTTACACATTTCCTTGTGTCTTTTATATTGAATACATTCATCAAAAATATGTTCCAACGTTATAGGTACCCTGCACAGCTCGCGTATATTTTGTGGCTTATTGATTAGCAGATACTCGTGCGTTAGTTTGGTATGACCTATACGGAGTCTGGCTAATACTACACTTGCTTTCCGGAGCACCGGCGGGTACCTTTTGCGTTCTCGTACTAACGGTAAGTGTTGCTTCAGAGCTCGGTTTTCGTTTTCCCATTCGTCTTGCCATGCACTCCATACTCTGTTTTTGATATTTGCACTATTTTCAAAATCGTTCCGATGTTCTATCATTAAAAGTTTGCAAGCTTCTTGGATATTAGTATACATGGGAATATTTGTGACCATGCCATTTACTCCAACGTAGGTAAGGTGATAGTTAATGGGACCTAATCTTATATATTTCGAGGTATATTTCAGCAGAAGCCACGGTCTTTTGTACCTTAAAGTAATACACCTGCCTCTGCACAAACTATTTGCCGGCTTTTGAAAAGCCCCATGGCGTACCTTAGACAGGTATTCTAGATAGTGTCTAGTGTTTTGAGACTGGTTTTACATGCTGACATATGAAGGGCTGCCATAATCCATTCTTGTTAATACTAGTGTCTTGTATAAACGTACATTACTCTATCTGCCCCCACTTTGAGTTTGCTATGCACTTCATTACGTTTATAATCTTTTCGCTTTTGTTTTAATATCTTCTATGTTTCTCTCCAAAGTAACTTTGAATCTAGTGTTACCCCAAGAAATTTATGTTTTTGTACGCATTGTATTTGGAGATCTTTATAAAATTGGGCTGGTAATGGGTGTTTGCAGCCTGCAAAAGTGCATGAAACAGTTTTTTTGCGAGAGAGCTTGAAACCTACGCTTTCGGCTTGAGTTATTATTGAATTTACAGCCATTTGTAATTTAGGATTTCCGGCTGTTCCTAAATTAGTGGAAAAATAAATTGCTATATCGTCGACATATACGCTACGGTCAATTGACTTTTCTAGTGTACTCGTTATATTGTTGATAGCTATACTAAACAATGTCACGCTCATTGGTGACCCCTGTGGAACTCCGTTTTCCATGATGTGAGCTGTTGATAAAGTACTTCCTATACGGACTTTAAAACACCGATCTGTTAGAAATGACTTTATAAAACATCCCATATTGCCCCTTATTCCCCATTTGTGTATTTGAGAAATAACTGCGTACCTCCAAACCGTGTCGTACGCCTTTTCAAGATCGAAAAATACGGCTACAGTGTGTCTTTTAGAGAAAGCCTCTTGTACCTTTTGCACAGTTGAACTTATTATCAATGGTCGAACAATTTTCTAAATCCCGCTTGGTATTTATTAATCCAGCCTTTTCCTTCCATGAGTGCAACAATTTACAATTTTCTCTAAAATTTTTCCTGGAGAGCACGAAAGAGCAATTGGTCTATAGCTTCCGGGATTGCATGGATCCTTTCTTGCTTTAAGTACTGGAACAACTATTGCCATTTTCCACAGAGATGGTAATGTCCTTCATTCCAAATTCTGTTGTAAATGTGAGATCTTGAAGACTTGAGTCAGGTAGGTTTTAATCATTTTATTCGGGATGTCGTCTATCCGCTGCTGAGTCTTTTGCTGTCTTATCTCATTCTTAAGCTCTTCATAGTTATAGGTGTGTTGTATTTTGTCTTGCCCTTCGTCGAAATTCAGGAGTACTTCACGCTGGTTCTTAGTTGTTAAAAATTTTTGTGTAATTTTGATCACTGCATATGTATTCGTAATAGCTTGCAAACTCTTGGCAATTGAAGGATTACTTATTAAGCTTCCGGCTGACGTTAATTTGGGAAGCGCAAATTTATTATTCTTCCTGATATAACGGATTTTCCGCCATAGTTCTGAAGCCCAGTATTACAGTGTATATTTCTACATATTCTTGCCATGACTGTTTCTTAGCATTTCATTCTAGTCTAGCTAAAGCTCTACATCTTTAAATTGTATTAAGTTTTCAGTTGTGGATTTACGAAAATCTCAGAGCTTTCCTTCTGTATTGCTCTAGCTACGTTCGAATTCCACCAGGGAACACTTGCCTTTTTTGGAGTATTTTTCGTTTTAAGAATTGTATTTTGAGCTGCCTCTATGATGAAATTATTTAGATTTTCTATCATTTCATTAATACCTTGGCTATGACCTATAATTACTATTTTTCGTCTAAACTCTTCCCACTTTGCGCGGTTTAAACACCATCTACTAATCGGTACCTCTGGGGATTTTGCAGTTGACGATTCGATTATAATAGGAAAGTGATCACTTCCGTGCAAATCCCCTACGGGCTTCCAGATCAGATTAAGTGCGCTTTGAGCGGTGCATACAGTGATATCGATAGCCGAGAAAGAGTTTGACTTGGCATTAAAAAAGGTTGGGGTACCGTCATTCAGAAGTACTAGATCATTTCGGTCTAGGAAATTTTCCACATTCTTACCTCTGATGTATCTTTCGGATCCCCATACAGGGCTATGAGAGTTAAAATCTCCTAACAGCAGATATGGTTTTTTCAGTTGGGACGTTATATTTTCTAGATCTTGTATCGTCCAATTTCCATCCGGTAGATATATATTACATAGCATCAAGTCAATGGGGTGCATTACGTACACTGCTATTGCTTGAAGAGGTGATATTAGGTTTATTCGTTTATATATACAGTCTTGGTGTAAGAAAGTGGCTACCCCTCCTTTCGCTCTTAACGAGGGTGTCATATCAAGTCGGCACATGGTATACTAATTTATGACATTTAGTAAATAAAATATAAAAAGGTAAATATCACAGAATAAAAAGTAATCACATATCTAATACTAATATCACTTTTACATTTGGAGCATCACAGAGAATTAATAAAATATCACAGATGGTTCGCTAGAGTATTGACTAAGTATCGTCTAACGACGTATTTCTTTTTTGAGGGCCTCTAGGTACACCTTTCGGCCACCCCTTTTTCTTTTTTCCCCCTTCTTTAGCTTTCGCGAAAATGACCTGGTCAATAGATTCAATACTGGAATCATTATTTTCAGTTTTCCGTTTTGCACCCCGAGATTCATCCTCCATCGTTTCAGCATCTGATAGGGATATGGATGGCACTCTGGGTATAGGTAAAGCAAAGGGTGCGGCTAAGTGTTCAACAGGAGTGGAAGCTAATGGTGTAACTTTATTTCCTGTTTTAAACTCGTCTCTAATTATATTTCTAATTTCAGAAATCAGATCTACTTTTGACATTTCAGTGGGGGGAGAAACTACAGGTACCAGAAGAACCATTTCTTCTCTAATTATTTTCCTTATTTCGGGAATAATTTCCTTCAGAGGCAGCGTACTGGCGGATGACGAGACAATCTGCGCAAATGTAGATCTGCTTGTGACGGAAGAGCCCTCCATCTGTTTTGCCTGTGGGTAAGGCACCTTATTTAGAACCATAATTTCTTTTATCTTGGCTTTCCTTTTGTATGTAGGGCATCCTTTCCAACTAGCAGAGTGATCACCTTCACAGTTTGGGTATTTTTTTAGAGACTCACAGGAGGTTCCCTCGTGCAGCTCCTTTCCACACACACAAATTGTTGGGTTTTTGCAATTTATTGAAGAATGTTCAAACCTTTGGCAGTTGAAACACCTCAACGGATTAGGGATGTATGGCCTAACTACTAACGGGTACATGGCTGCCTTTATATTTTTGGGTAAACTTGTTTTATTAAAAGTAAGAACGTGATTAGGCGAATCTACCCATTTATCTCCTTTTCTAACACTTATTCGTTTCACGTCGATTACCATTTCGTGTTCAAGTCCGTTTAATATTTCTTCTATAGTACAGTTTAGTAAATCTGGGCAGTACAGCCTTTACATTGATTGAAAGTAGGACGAGGGGTTACCTCAACTTCCATTTCTGCAATTCTTTTGATACTTAATAGTTTTCGCGACTGAGCTTTTGACTTCGTCTCTACCAAAAAGAGTCCTTTCATTTTTTTAATATCGTTAACTTCTCCAACCAATCCAAACAGTGCTTTAGAGATTAGAAAGGAACTGACTTTGTCAAAGTCCTCCTCTTTTCTTTTAAGGAGCAGAAACCGGGGTAAAGGGACCTCCTTTTCCTGCTTTCCTTTTGAGGCGGTTTGAGTACGCTGTCTACCTTCAGCGCTTATTTCGGAGGATAAGTCCTCATTTAAATTTATGTAACTTATACAAGTCCCACGAGTTGGGATGTAAAAACGTCGACTACAGCAGTGTACCCATACCATTGCAAGGCTTGATACTGTGGAGAGGTGCCCGTTTCCCCACAGGCGTTCCAACGCTATCGACCAGGCTTCCTCCTGGCCACGCTCAGGCTTCCCCTCGCGCAATCCCTTCGGCTCCTAAAACTGCCAAACGATCTTGGGATTGGTGGATTTTTTATAGAGGTTACCATCCTCGTAGTCCAGGCAATTAAGCCAGGACCACCGACCGCTAGCTGTACGACGTTCCCTAGCCACGCCCTGCTAGAGTCTCTGAAGTACAGTTCGCGGTTGCGGTATTAGGACACGACTAGCGCTCAGCCGTCCCCAGCAAGGACATCCCGGGCTTGCCACACCCGTATACACTTTTGATGGTGCATGTCCTGGGAAGGGTAGAAAGAAAAGGAAGAGGTCTCTCAGCTTTCGCTGGGAGCCTGAAGAGAACAAGAGTTAGAGCGAGGTTGCTTCGACAGAACAGAGTTAAAGTAAGGGAAGCCACTCAAGACTAGTATAAGGAAAGTGAACTTCCAGCTAAGGGAACGCAGGGTTGCCGTCCATGTCCTTGTTAGTTACAAGGCCCCACGTGAACTGGTCCGCGACACCGTATTGTGTAGAGCTAACAGTGGCGGGTTGACGCCACGAGCTCATATTTCGGTGTTGGCCTTGCATCACTTACGATCATTTGCAAGGTCGTTCCCCTATCCGCCACCTGGGGACGCGCCTAGTAGGTAGTTCAACCCCTAGGAATAAATATTATTATTATTACTATTCTTATTATTATTATTATTATTATTATTATACACCATTTTTTGGGGTCGCAGCAAAATAGATTGACTCGATGACCAAGAGCTAAATCCTACAATCAGAATTTGTCCCGAATCAAAACATATATTTATATACCTATTCCGTTGGGGTTGCAGCACAATAAATTTGCTCGACCAGGAGCTACAATGTGTGTCCCATGAGTGCTGGTTACTTGTAGGCATGTCAAACTGGATTTCCTCAATAACCAAAAGCTAAACTCTGCTACCCATGACCCCATGAGTGCTGGTCAGTCTTTGTCTCAAATATAGACCAAATTCTATATTTATATACCAATTTTGTTGTGATCGCGACATAATGGATTTCCTCGATGCCAAGAGCTACATTTTGTTAACCATAAGTGTTAGCATTTGAACCGAATTTTGCTGAAAATGAGTTGTATTGAAGAGCAATAGATACTATGAGTATATGGCCATAGCCCTCGTTTTTCACTCAAGGTGTCGTTTGTGACACCAACGGGGGTTCTCTGCTACGGGTTTTATGGATAGTTTTGACTTTGTTGGGAACTTCACAGTATATTATATTTATAGTAGTATTTATTATGTGCTTTGTTCTTTCAAGTGTATATCATACAGTTATTAAAATTCAGTAATTAATGTTTCTCGTTAGTGTCTGAGTAATCCCCTACTAAGTACATAATTTCATACTAATAACCTCAATGCATCAATGATGCATTATTATGTATTAATGCTGACCAATAAGGTGTGGTAACATTATTTGAAGATCTTTAGTACTGCCAATTCAATTATTGCTTCTAGCGAGTTTTGTGAAATGTAACTAGAAATAAATTAACTTTCTTTCAATGGTCTCTTTAGGTTTATGAAATATATCTGCCTTAAAGATCACAATATGTTGAATATAATGGGTACCAATCTTATCTATATATTTGTGCTTCTGGAGTCCCTCAGGAATCTTATATTTTTGGCCCTTAATTTTTCATCAATCTATATAAACGATTTAAGCTATAAACTAAATGGTTTTACTCGGCCTATGAAGATGAGATAATTTTATCATCTATCGATTCAGATACAATTGTCTTGAACGTGCTTATTTATTATAAGATATTGGTGTTAGCTTTATAATGAATATATGAATTAATATTGCATTAAAAAGAAATGGAATAATGATATGAGTGAGAAGTAGATATTATGTCCGTCCACAAAATGTAGTGTTGTTTATTGTTTTCTAACCTCATTTTTCGTGCACGTTTTTATCAATTGTAAACAGTTTTTTTCAAAACTCCTTCCGTTTCAGCACCTTTTAGCTACAAGTAAGTTGTATTTGTAATCCACAGTAATATGTATTAATATATTGATTTAGTTCGTTGTTTATAATGGGTGATGCGAGTACATCGTCTGATAGTACATCAAACATTCCGGCAAAGAAGCGGCGTGTCATCACAAGATGCCCGCGAAATTATTTGGAATGTTTATCAGTTTCATAAAAATATGAATGAAGGTATGTAATTATTGTGCGATTAACATCTGTCAGTTTTTTCACGATTACATTTCTTTACAGCTAACGTTCTTGATATCGTTGTGAAAGCAACTGGAGTATCTAAAAGTACCGTCGCGAGAATTATTAGAGAAGGGAGTGCAATTCAACGTGGTGAAAGAGAATCGTTCAAGACTTCTAATAAAAGAATTAAAACCGCACCAAGATCATCTGTCGATAATTGTGGGGAACAAGTCATTCGATGCATTGTACACAATTTTCATGTCACGAAAAAACGACCAACCGTCAATGCTATCTGTAATATTATTAAAGATGACGAATCCATTGGTTTCTCTGGGAAGGAAACGTCTTTAAGAAGATTATTAAATAAAATAGGTTTTAAATGGACGAAAACCGTTGACAATCGTAAATGTTTAATGGAACGATACGATATACGATCTTTACGTTGTGCTTTATACGAGCAAAACAAAGTATCGAAGAGCAGGGCGACGTATTGTGTATACAGATGAAACATATATACATGCATCGCATACAACGCCACATTCCTGGGTAGATGATTCCAATGAAGGTTTAAAATGTCTAATCGGTAAAGGTCAACGGCTTATAATACTACATGCTGGTGGTGAAATGGGATTTATCAATAATGCCCTCTTAGTTTTTAAATTGGGCTCAAAAACAGGTGATTATCACGACGATATGAACTTTGTTAATTATAAACGATGGATTGAGCACCAGTTATTACCGAATTTGCTCGAAAAGTCAGTTATTGTTATGGATTATGCAAGTTATCACAACACGTTAACAGTTAAACATACAACTTTTAGCAGTAAAAAAATGGAAATGATAACTTGGTTACAAAAACGAGAGATCGTACATGATGAATCCCAAACAAAAGTGGAGCTGTATGATTTAATAAAATGTACCGAGCTACACGGAATATTCAATTGATGCTATATTTGCGAAACATGGTCACTCTGTATGTCGACTACCTCCATACCACCCGGAGCTAAATCCAATAGAACAAATATGGGCCATTGTAAAATCTTGGGTGGCATTGAGAAACACAACTTTTAAATTAGCCGATGTTGAAAAACTAACTCGTGAAAAGTGTTCGGTGGATTTGGAGAGCCACTGGCAAGAAGTGTGCCGTCATATTAAAGAAATTGTGAGGAATTGATTATATGGAGGAGTGGAGACTCGTCTTTTGTAACAAAAACTAATATTTTCCGGTTGAATAGTACACGGTCACGTGATTTTTTTTGCGCATCTTGGTGTCCGTATTTGGCGTTTAGTTTACTGAATTTTATTGCGTACCTACACTCGATTTATCTGTTCTTCCTAATATATTCACAAATACAAAAATGCAAAGTTATCTCTCACTACCTGTTCCGAAGAATAAATCTAGTTTACTCCACTAAATCTGTAACTTTCAACATGTATTGGCAGGGTCCGATGTAGTTATTTAGCCGCTCCGGGCAAAAATAATATTGGCCGCCCTATACACTAACATCATATAAGTCATAAGCCAAAGATGGGATGTTATATGATATTGTTGGAATTGTAGTTATATGTTAGTCTACTGGGGCTTCTGAACAAGTATACAAAAGTTCATGAGAGTATGTATGTTCGTAAATATAAAATATATTTTATCCCTGGCCATATTAATGTGACCACTAGATATGTTCTCGATTTTTATATTATTGTAATGCTTTTGAATAGTTAGTGAGTTAATATGAGCCTTAATCATTATTTTTCAATAAGTTGGGTATTTTGAAATAAGTTTTTATTAGAAAAAGTATATAAATATATTTTTTTTAATATTTTGAAGAACCTCCCTTCGCGGCGATCACCATCTTCACTGGTCATGGCATGCTATCAATGCAGTTTAAAGCATTTTGCTTTAATTTATCATTGTGGTTCCAATTAAAAATTAATTTTTCAATGAAAGTAGCCTTGTTGGTAATTTTTTCTTTACTACTTCTCTTTTCAGGAGCTCCCAAGTATTTTCAATTGGATTCAGGTCTGGTGAGTTAAGCGGCCAATCCAGAAGGGGTATTCTGTTATCTGAAAGAAATTCCGGACAGATTTGGCAGTGTGACAACAGGCCCCATCTTGCATAAAGATGCAGTTGTCATTGGGAAACCATTCTCGTAGCTGAGGTATAAGCCTCTGTCTCAGGACTTGACGCATTATCCCATTTACAATTTGGAGCCTCCCTAGACCTCCTCCACAGATAACCGACCAGATCATCACTTTTGTAGGATGCTTTACAGTTTGAATAACACAGTCCGGCAGAAATTTCTCTTCTGGTCTTCGTTTTACATATTGGGTTTTGTTTGAAAGAATTTCAAACGTACTCTCGTCACTGAAGCAAACCTTATAAAAAACAGAGAACATACGAAATTTCCACAAACAAATAAAACATTATTTAAAGATAAATTTAGAGAGCATCTAACCTTTCTCCAATCCTCCATGGTAAAGTTTTTATATTTATTTGCCCATGCTAGTCGTTTTTTTTCATATTTTCAGTCAACGACGGCTTTTTAGCAGGACGGCGGCTGTTAAAATTGAGTTCTTTTAAGCGCCGCCGTATTGTTGGCGTTGATACAACTCCAGATTCACACAACTTTGATTTCAAGGCTTCGTTGGTTGCTGTTCCATTATTTTTTACGATTTGGGTCAATTTTTGTATGCCACGTGGAGTCATGATGCGCTTTTGGCCACATTTTCCAGCCCGTTTTGATGTTAAACCTTTGTCATCCTGTAATTTTCTGGCAATATTAGCTACTGATGTCTTAGAAACTTGTACTTTTTCAGCGATTTGACGTTGTGAAAGGGTTCCTAATTCTATTAATGCCTAATTTCTCCTTTTTTTCTTTGGAGACAGGTCCTTTGGCCTTCCCATCACTAAAAATAAACAAAAAGTTAGGTTAAGTAAATTGATATAAGAATTTCAACAAAATTATTAAATACAACTAAAAAAAGTACTACAAATACAGATATAACAATAAATTGTAAATAAACTTACCTAAACAATTCACACCTTTGTCAAAAAACCAATTAATCCAGAAAAACTTCACAAGAGAAATGTTCACGCTATCACTCATATAAACAATATGGCCGCCCACAACAGCAGTGTTGCCATAGTAATAAAAATTTGTTGGAAAATAGTTACGAGAGAGCTGTCAATACTCTAAATAGCAATTTATTGAGGTACATTTAAATTTTACGTTAAAAAGAAGGGAAAAGAACAAAATATACGAAATTTTTCTAGTGGTCACATTAATATGGCCAGGGACTGTATATATCTTTCAACTTCATCATCAACTTGTTTCGTCTCACTGCTGGGGGAAAGTTGGAAAGTGGGGGCCGCGGGGATAATAGTGGCCATTCCTTATATCAAACTGTGTACATTATTATTTCCTTTTTAATATTTGTACGCCATCTCTAGGCATGTAGTTCACGATAGGTATACTCAAAATGGTCGCGTTGGGTAATGTAGAGTATTTTGAGAAAGTGAAATTGAGTACAGTTTGATGTATTAATTGTACTCATTTTAAAGGTAAGTTATAATAATAAATTAAAGTTTATGTAATGCAATTTTCAATAAACATTGCACGTGCTTTGGGGTAATGATGTTTTTTTTTTATTGCAGATGCCACGTACCTACAAAAGAGTAACACAAAGGGTAGCTAGACGTCTGAACAGCTAACGGCCGCTTTAAACGCAATAAGAACTAGCAGAAGTACGCAGGATGTTGCAAAATGCTTTTCAATTCCCAGAACAATACTACAAAAAAGACTTAAAAATAATAATGTATGTGATGCTTCAATAGGGCATACGTGTTTTCACAAAAGATGAAGAAGCTTTAGCAAAACAACTTATAACTCTGTCCAAACATTTTTATACAATATCTCCCACTGAAATTAAAAAATGTGCCTTCAAGTACACCGAACAGAAGAACACCCATTCTCTACAACCAAGGAAACAGCAGGTACAGATTGGCTCGCCGGGTTTCTCGAAAGAAATTAGCTTAAGGAAACCAGAAACAACGAGTATAAATCGCATTTCCGTATTCAACAAAAAGGAAGTAGATCTGTTTTTCTCCAACCTAAACACTCTTCTGGACAAACATGAATTTTCCCGTCTAAAATAATTAACGCAGACGAAACAGGGATAACTACTGTCCAAAATCCCGCAAAAATATTTGCGGAAAAGGGTCAGAAAAGAGTGGGTTTTATTACAAGCGCGGAAAGATGGCAGACTACTACCATCATGTGCTGCATAAGTGCCTCCTCTTTTGATTTATGCGCGTAAGAGAATGAAACCAGAATTTAAAAAAAGTAGACCACCTGGTGCACTCTACCGTTGTTCCGAAAATGGCAAAAAGGAAGTGTAGTTTTAACTATTCCACACCATACGTCTTATCGCCTTCAGCCATTGGATGTAGCATGTTATTCTTCTTTGACATCTGCGTACAATGTTAAATGTGGAAATTATCTAAGAAGCCATCCACATGAGAGAATGGCAACTTTCGAGATGTGTAGCTGAAATTTTTCAAAAATTCCTGAGCACAGGAATTTTTCCTGTAAATCCAGATCAGTTTACTTTAGAAGACTTTGCTGTCGCTGAGGGTTTTATAAAAGACAGAGAAAAAGAAAAGAGCCAGAAAGATGCAAGGCATTGAAAAGCAGAACATAGAAAAGGATAGTAAAGAAGCTTAATGTACATGAACATGAGATATCGTTTGCCGAAATAATTCCTCTACCTGTATGTTCAAAAGATAATACCTCAAGCATTAAGTGTAAAAAAAATAACAAAAAACATTCAGAAATTTTCACTTATACACCAATGAAGGTAATATTGGAAAACAAGCAAATTAAAAAGGAAGAGAAGTTAAGAAAGAAAACTTATAAAGGCACTAAGCGTAGTGTTTAGTAAAGATGAAGACATCAGTCTGATTGATAGGGTTCACCCTAGAAGAAAATGTGTTATACCAAACTTGCAAAAGCATGAAGATGACTCTGTAGTGATTGTAGTGATAATAAGGGCAAGGACGTAAATGCTGATATTTGTCTTATATGCGGCAAGTTTGGGAAAAACGGCGAACCGTGGATGCGTTGCACCATTTGCTTTCTTTGGGCCGACAAACAATGTACAAAGTTTGATGGGAAAATATATATCTGTGACTTTTGTACCTAAATACAAACAAATGGGGCTAATTAGGGCCTAGGACATGGTTACCCAGGTTTGTAGGTAATAGGGCCATTCAAAGTTTTTTTTAAACGAAAAAAAACAATGTTCTTATCTTAAGTTTTTTAATAAATACAGGGTGGGTTTTTTCATTTTAAGCATTGCCATCTCTGAAACTACAAGAGATAGAGATTCGGTTAAATGCGGTAAAAGTTGCAGTTTTATGAAACTAAATTAACTATACTTTCAGTTGTTGGAAAAAGTTCATGGTTTACTAGATATTTAAAAAAACTAAAATTTTGCATTTTATCTAATTCTAAATAACTCTGTTATTATCGATTTGGGGAAAAAAATGGTAGTTTTTTTGCTTTATCTACTGGCGTCGCCATTTTTGTTATTCAAAAGTTATCATATAAACTTTTATTTTTTAAATGGAAGGTATAGTAAGCTGTTGCGCATTTTTTTAAGCTTTGTAATATCAGACATGATGTATTTATTTTTAAAAATAATAAAGTTAAAACGATTTTATTATTTATTTACAGTTGGCCATGGAAAAAATGAATTAATTATTATGGTTTTTGTCAGTTTTACACGCTTGCCATAATACAGTTTTTTTTTTCATTTCAAACTTTGACGAGCGAAAACAAGTTTAGTGATTTTTCTTTTAAATGTTTTAGAATCGTTATTATTAGGAATACAACAAAACGACACGAATAAAAATTTTAGACACTTTAATATGTAACATGTTGTATATACTAATTTCTTGCTCGCTTGAGTTAGAACAAACTTAGCTTTTTTAACCCTTTCGAGACTAATGGACTATATTTGTCCCAAGAAAAAACTTATTTAGGAAAAATAACTTTATTGCAACGAAAAAAGCTTTAATAAATGGTACCAAATGACCTAAGCTTTGGAAAAATAATGCTAAACCTATTATATAGAAAAAAAAGCCAGGACACATGTGTCCTAACAGTGTTTTTCACTGGGACACAAAGTTTTTGAAAAACAAACATGAATCTAAACTTATTTTTAGTATTAGTCGTCCTAAATATAAGGAAAATTAAAATAATCATTATGTATGATATGGCGCGAAACAGTTTGAACATAAAGGTATTGCACAGGCGCTACAAATTGTTGTGCGTTTTTCAATTTTTTTTCGGAACATCGTCTACATCTCTTTCTTGTTTTTGAGATAACAGGTAGACGACCTCCTACATTCAAAAGCGTTCGGGAAGCATTTGATGATCGACCATATGATCCCTTTCTTACAAATTTTGTATTCAGGCGTCCTAAAGCTACCAAATTCTCCGTCAATTCAACAAAAAATGTCAAGATAGGGATGTTAGAACGTTGGCGTAATTGCTTATAAATGATCCATGCATTTATTACTGCAGTAGTTAGTAGCAGTTTGTAAAATAACTTTTTCCAACACTTTAGGGACTTACGATCTATATGATAGAGACCAGTCAATTTACTACCATCTTTCGCTTTGAGATTTGCCTCAGCTTGTGAATTATAATGACAGTTACAGAGTACGAGAACTTCTTTTGTGTCCATCCGAAGGGCATTGTAACATTTTGATTACAAGCATTTTCAATATCCCCACGAGCACGTTTTTCTTTGGAAATTTCGACATATTCTTTCTTGAGCAAATGCAAGTTCCAACTGCAGCGAACGGTAGTCTATCAAACTAACGGAGGTAAAAAATCGATCAAATCAAAATGAGGTTTCTTTTCCTACAACTGTACTGGTCAACCTCGTCACAACTCTTTCTCCTAAAGTTCCATCAGAAGGCCCTTCTTCCTTCCTTTCCACTATATATATATATATATATATATATATATATATATATATATATATATATATATATATATATATATCGAAGTCGTAGACGTAGCCAGTTAGTGAGACTCAACGCTCCCAAATTTTGATCCCACGCTTGATGGGCTTCAAGGGAAGATATTGCTTTAGATTGGATCTTCCCTTGAATACTCTCGTCTATGGACTGAAAATGACTCTCCGATCTTGCCTTCAAGAAAGTACCTTTTAGGCAATTTACTAGATCGTCCACGTAGTAAGTCTTGCTCGCGTTCTCTGGTTTTTTGGGTATATTGAAGTATAGCTTACTAATCAATAGCTTGAAGCGGTCTCTCCAAATGGCAAGTTTAATTGCTTCATTTCCTAGACTCTTGTTCGAAGACCAGTAGCGGTGGATAGCCGGTAATTTATTGCATGCCATAACAAATAGGCACTCCACAACGATCATAACTTCATGACAATCAGTATGAACTTGTTTTTGTCCAGATTTATGCGCCAATATGTCTAACCTTTCGTTAGTACATTGCGACTATAGTTCAAGAGGCTTTTCGAGAACAATTTTAGGAAAATATCAACTGCGGATGAGTTTCTGTCAACATTGGCTAAAATAGTAATGGGGTTTTGCCCTTCGCAGGTATATTCATTCTTGGTATAAAATCACTTGGTAGATTGACCCAGGTGCAGCTTTTCGAAATGTCGGTGATGGCAACAGGAGAAGATCTTGTATGAGATTCCGTCATTTTCTTCTTCTTCGGACTCCGATGAATCATCTGCCGAACTGATATGGTTGGAGGTACCTGGCTTTGGAAAGTTGCAGATTGCTTTCTTTCTCTGATTAGGAGTGGTTTTTCGGTTTCTTTGTCGTGTGACCTCTAAATGGCTAACATCACTAGAGTTACTTGTACTGTCTGATTCCATATTATACTCCGAGCCACTGTCCTCAAATGGTTCAACATCGGACATGTCAATAATGTCTTGAAGATCTTTTGTAGATAACTGTTTTCTTGAACAAAATTTAGTTTAGAATGGTTGGGATGTATGTATCCCATAACGAAAGACTACTGATATATATATATATATATATATATATATATATATATATATATATATATATATATATATATATATATATATATATATCAGACACATTTTTTAGGTTTAAATATCAAATTATAAATTTTAAACCTCACCAATGTCATGCACATTTTATCTAATACCTTACCTTAACATTTTAAACGTTATTAAAAAAAAACACACACTTTTTCACTGATATTTTAACAAAAATACAAGCTGTAGGTTACCCTCATGTTGTTCAGAATGAAACAAGTGGCCTACTGCACAAGCTAAAAACATCAGCTATCGTTTTTGCATGTCTATGCAGCATAAAATACGAATGGGACATATTCTTATGCTAAATTAATAGCCCGACAAGCCAACAGTAATTTCAAAACATTGTTTGGGATATATGTACCCCAAAAGTATTTCAGGAACCCAAATATAAAAAAAAAAACTCGTCGCGAATGGGGTAGCAGTAATAGTTGGCTTTGACATTTTTAAAAACTACTCAGTTTATTATAACATTTCAAAAATTACATCTTTCCCATTTTCTTACCATCTAAATTGCGAAAGATATGTATCACAGATAATAGGTAATCGCTACCCAGTTGTCACAAAAAATTGAATTGGAATAGTAAGAAATAGAAATAAAGATGTCAACAAATAAAATATTTATTTTTCAATTACATCTATAATTATTACAATTACACATAGTTAATTTTAAAATAAAATTAATTCACTTAAAACAAGAATTTGCAGATCACTCCATATTATGACAATTTAAATTGTAGCCCATATTAAAAATTTTATAGTTTTATAAATAGTTATCCAATAATTTCTATTTTCTAGTAATATATCGAATGATGATTTAACATTATGCTCTAAAACATCAGGAAATACTGTAAATGTAGGTGTTGGTAAAACTTCACTCGGATACATAACTGCTTTTTTTAAACTACAATCTGTAAGAATATTACCAACTTTAAACACATTCTCAAATAACCCGTAAACTATATCACAATCTACCATATTAAGAGATTTATCAAAGCATAATTGTATTTCGCTCAACAGAGATTGTTTGGTATTTTTATCGACAACACATTGAACTATGGGATTATGGTTAAGTACTTTTTGTACTGCATTATAAATTCCTTGAATAGTATAACCAGATAAATTTGGTATTATTTTATTATCCAAAAGAATTCCTTTCATATTATACATTTTAATCCAATCTAACCCCTTGCTAAAATATTTTAACTCAGAATTTAACTGCGGTAATATAGCAGCACATGTACCATGCTTCGTCCATTCATGTTCCCACAACGAATTTACCTTAGTATTATTTTCGATGTTAATCCAAAATTGTTTTAAATCTGGCTCAATTGAACTTAGAGATGATTCGTTAAAATGCAAAGTGTTATTACAATTCCATGGACCCTTTGTTACTGATTTAGTTGGCCAAATTCCGTGCACTGTCCATATTCCGTCATAAATAGGTAGTGAGCATGAATGATTTACATTCTCTTTTAACCATTGTGAACATATGGTCACAGGCCATCTTTGCGTAAATACAAGTACATCAAAATCAGTTGAATTCGGTTTTGGTTTATGATCATGGTTGTGACACTTTACACTATAATTACGTTATTAATAGTAAATTCATAACTGATTATACTTACCTAAGAAATTGAAGTAATAATAAAAAAATAATAATGGCATTATTATGCATCATCAATTTACCTAATAAATATACATTTTCGCAAGTTTTACAATTTTTTGACCTTGTAAACCATACATAAATATCGTCATAATCCCCACTTCTGATTCATTTTAAGTCAAAGTGTGGGGAACATTTAGGTTTACAAGTGATTAAATTTTATCACAATAATAGGAGAAAGTAGGCGTTTAGCTTGTAAATGAAAACGTAATTTGTTTTTGTTTAAAACAAAAAAATGACAGTCGTTGTTTTATAGGTCACCGCAAGATGTCGGTATCATCGTAATTTTTTAATAATTAATCACAATGTGCACCTTAAGTTTAACTGTATATTTAAAAAAGGTGAGGTTGGTAATTAAAGCTTATTTGATTTATCTGAAAGTAGTATTACCACATTTTAAATATAGAATTATCTTCTCTGGATTAAGCGACGGTTCGTTTCTTGGCTAATAATTTTGATTATGCGGATTTATATGCAAAATTAAAAGTATTTTGCGTTTGATTCCAAAATATTCGCTAGTGTAAAACGCCTTAAACAAATGAACCCAGTAGGGATATCTTAGCAACTGTACTTAATGGGCTCATTTGTTTAATTTTTTTTGCGGTTATATGTTTCTTTAATAAAATTGTACAGCTGTGCTAAAGATATTTTTTCAACTATTACAGTAATTCAGTAAATACACAAAGTACAGGTCGAAGTAAACTTTTTATTTGTGTATTTAATAGAATTACTAATAATTTTTAACACAAAAATGTAGATTATATTTTGAAAAAATTTTCAATCGACGGATGTAAAGTTAGGCAACTTACATAACACCAAACCCTACGGCGAAATTATTACTACCTGAGTATCGACAACACTACCTGCTTACTGTATGACTAATTGATTTCTAATAATTGCATCCAAAACCCATTGTTGTTATTCATTTTTAATCTGAAGGCAACCATCATAGGGTTTGGTGTAATTATGATTTACGTTATACTTTGTAACACAAAGTTTTGTGAATGTTGTATAAATATAAATTGTATTACTAGCTATCTCTCTTATGTATTGTTTAGGGAATTGCGTTAGGTAGGTATGTTTTTTTTAAATGCATAAATAAAATTATTATTTATTATTATTTTTATTCTGAACAAAAAAAGAATTAATATCACAAATAATAAGTATTGGTATAAAATAAAGCTAAGACATATAAACTTCTGTTAGAGGTTGGCTTCGACTCCTTCGTGGGTCAACCAATTCTGGGAGTAAAGAATTATAAACAAACTGTTAATTTTTCCACCATCTTTGTGGTCCAATAATAATCATTTCTGCAAATAAAAAAATATATAAATATTTGTTTTCTCTCCTACGTACGTATATTTAGTTACCTTTCGATTTCTGTAACGTTTATCCCCCCGCTGGTATAGATGACAAAATAACAAATACTCCTTTTGGTAATGTGAAGCAATGCCTGAACTTGGCAATAATAGTTATGGGTTTTTTAAAGCACCATTTTTGCCCTTCTTTCATGCAATAATCTTATTTTGCCACCATAATGTTCTTTATACGCCTCCAAATGCGGGCGTAATGTGGTCTTTATAGCACGGAAATGTCATTGATGCTAAGCAGCATGATTGACAGCAAACACATGACATGATATATAATAGCAATATCACAGTATTTTATTAACAACAAATTAGCCTACTGTCGACTTTATTTCACTGCATTTGCATTTAAAAACTTGCCGAAAATACGGAATCTTTTTAATATTTTGTTACAGTTTCATGGTGCAGAATAAAATAAAACATTGTATGTATCACGGGCATAATTGTAGATTATGGCTATCAGGAATATATAAGCCCTCCACTTCGCGTCGGGCGTTTAACATTCCCTCGAGCCATAATCTTCTGATTGTGCCCTTAATACATAAAATATCTATTACGATTTTCAAATGCTTGAATTGGTGGGATGTTTTCACTTTGTGCAGAGCACTTAACTTCAATTACTGCGTAGTCATCTACTAAACCATCAGGTGAACACGCCAGAAATGGAAATTCCTCATCAATAATTAACCCACTGCGTTGAACTTTTTTTGATGTTGGTCTTCAAATAAAGAAATGGCAGTCGTTTTGTGAATTAGACCAAATTATGTAGCATGTGTGCCCCTAAAACTAGAATACAGTAGAGCAGCGACAACGTGTTTAATGATATCCACAATTAATAATCCTTTCAGGCTATTGGTTACTTTTCAGAATTAATAATTTATGAAAAAATAACAAAATATCACCTTAAATAGTGGAAATCATAGCCTACCCTTTACTAATGTTGAAATAATTAAGTGTTGTTATGTTTTAACTAAGATAATGAAATATCTCAAAAGTGGTTGGATTTAGGTATAGGGAATACTGATACCAAAGGAATTGGCTTAAAAAAATACAGCGGAAAATGTAATAAAATACAGAGTGTTCCATTTAAAGTAAGCAACTTATAAATGATTTAAATTGTGCATGTTGGCGGCTAAGTTTAAAACACCCTGTATGAAATATCAATGAGATTGTTGTTTATTGGTTACAATTTCACGTCACTAGCTTCGTTATTAATGGAGATATCGTTATTCAATGTGCACTAGGATTTTTTTCAAAATTTAAAAAAAAATCGAAATATCTCGAAAATACTTCATTTTTGGTATAGGACATTATGCACAAATTTCATGTAGAATTCAAAAATAAAATAAAAGATATTAGGTTCCATTTAAAATAACAAAGTTGACGTCTACTTCCCGTATAACCGGAAGTGCCACATTCAGGACAATATTATATTTGAACTCAGCGTCATCCAAAACCTACAGCTTCGTAATTTTAGATTTTTAACATAACTATATCCACCATTACTTTTAATCAAAACTCTTCGCGCACACCTATATATATATATATATATATATATATATATATATATATATATATATATATATATATATATCACACACAATACATATATATATATATATATATATATATATATATATATATATATATATATCAAATATAGCCCGCAAAATATAGCACTATCAAAATTTTTTGCGTTGTACTTTTCTGTAATTTTTTGTTTAAGCAACACTACTAGTAGAACCGAGGCACTATCCCCACCCCTCCTTTTTACGTCACAAGCCCCGCCCCTTTCACTTTTTTATATGCCCACGTGGGGGACCGGATTTTCCACCCTTATTTTTACACGCTTACGTGTGAGACCGGATTTTCCACCCTAATTTTTATATATCTTCGTGTGAGACCGCATTTTCAACCCTAATTTTTACATATACCTACGTGTGAGACCGTATTTTCAACCCTTATTTTTATTCGCTTACGTGTAGGACGTATTTTTGCACCCCTATTTTTACACACCCACGTGTGAGACCGTATTTTCAACCCTCTGCATCCCTAATTAAGATCTTTTTGTAGCTGCTAACTGTATTTTAGGGTTAGCGTTGAGCTGAGGGCTGGAACTTGGTGGTGGAGCTAGGGTTGGAGTCAGGTCTTGGTGGTGGAGCTAGGGCTGAAGCTTAGGTCGAGGGCTGGAGCTAGGGTTGGAGCTTAGGGCGGGGGTTGAACCAGGTCTTGGTTTAAAAGCTGTATTTAAGGCTTAGAGATATTTTTATCTTATAGATCGTTTTTCTTGTTTTTCTCAGTTCAGGCATTTATAAATAGATCTTTTCAACGACTTAATTTGACCTTTGACCCTGGAAAGATACTATAAAAAATGTACATGTGAGTGCATTCATTATGCTAAGAAAAAAAAATTTATTAAAAAATATTTCAATTAATACATTGATACGAGCTTACAATAGCATACTTATTTTACCTTGAGAAACAGTATTGAGCATGTTATATATGTAATTTTAACTGGATCTTACCCGAAACTTTTTCGATACTGATATTAACAAGCATAATTAATGTTTACCTAATACTATAATTCTGATATGGATGGTTGTTTTAAATGTAATTTGTAATAGGCATGTTATTATAAACGAATTAACTTTAAATTGTTTTTACACTCTCTTTTTTTTTTTTTAATTACCGGTTGTAACCTTCTACTTACATAACTACACGAAATAATAACGACCTTCACGAATTTATATAATCATTGTACTGCATTTTTATTTACCTTGAACTCATGTAAAGTTATAAACGTTTTATTTTAATGGAATTATCAGCTGTTCCTAATTGCAAGGTCATTAAAACACACCAGGCAGTATTTCGAAATGTTTATCTAGTGGACTTCTGTAAATGAATCATACAATTAAAAGAAGGCAATGCCCTTGATATTAACAAGATGATTAACACCTTTGATTTAAAACTTAATTATGAGAAGCACACAGGACAGAATAGACTTTGATAGTAATCTTTAAATACATTTTTTATTGTTATATTTCAGATTTTATATGGGTGTAGTTAAAATTATTTTTCCAAGGACGTTAAACGCCTGCCCTAGTTTTAACAATAAGTGTTTATACCGTAATGAATAATAATTCGCATGGCTAAAAATAAAAATTAAGATTATTACATTTCTTTTAATGCCAATTTTTGCGTCGTATGTACAAATTATGTTATTACCTAACTTCACCTTAAACAATAAGTCTTTTGTTAAAAGATAAACATCATACCTTGAGAAACAAGTTGGCCTTGAAGTTAGTTATCATAGGTTTTGAAGTTTACCTTGAAGCTAGCTGTAAGTCCTGTTTTGAAGTTAACCTTGAAACAAGCCTTGTGCGTGACCTCGGACTATAAAATGTACATTTGAGTTTGATTTATGCTAATAAAATGTTATTAAAGATATTTTCTATTAACACATTAATACGAAATTACAACATCATGCTTAGTTTACCTTGAGAAACAAGTTGGCCTTGAAGTTAGTTAGTCATAGGTTTTTGAAGGCGGCCTTGAAGTTAGCTGTAAGTCCTGTTTTGAAAGTTAACCTTGAAATTAGTCTTGCGCATGACCTCTGACTATAAAAATGTACATGTGAGTGTATTGGATTATGCTAAGAAAAAGATTAAGGATATTTTATATTAATACATTAATACGAAATTACAATAGCTACTTATTCTACCTTGAGAAACACCTATGAGAAACAAGTTGACCTTGAAGTTAATTAGTCATAGGTTTTGTAGATAACCTTGAAGTTATCCTTGTGAATTTTAATGGCTTAATTTGACCTTTGACCCTGTAAAATACTATAAAAGCGTACGCTTGGTTTAGTTAATTTAGTTCTGTTTTGAAGAGCATAGCTATGGAATCTTTCTCAGTTAATCATATTTTGAGGTTATTCAGTGCTGGTGCGTTAACCGACGAGGGTTTGAAAAACGCATACAATATCATCACTTATAAAATGTTGTGCGAAAATGACACTATCGATTCGGTGGATGTTTATAATAATTTTGTTGAAGCTGTACAGCGAGTTGGTGGAGTGTAAGTATATATTTTGTTTTTTATTTTTAAGTTTTTAATTATTATTTTTTATAGACCTGCTCAAGTAAATCTAGAGGAGGTGTTTGATGAGATTATGGAAACTTCCGCTGTGGAGGATTTGATAACGGTATGTCTTTTTTAATTTTCTATTGTATTACTGAATGAGTACATTACAGGATCAATCGGGTTCAGGCCTGCAGCAACAGGCCGGACCATCCTCAAGGTTCAACCATATTAATATAGTGGGGGAGTCAAATAGTAAATTTATTAAAAAATTTAATACAACGTGTAAAACGCTACGGTTTAACTTCAATGACGAGACGTGCAAGGATAATCCCTTAATGTGGCTACAGGTAAAATATACCATTTTTACTAAACATTTATCTAATACACATATTTACAGAGCGCCTTTGAGGAACTGTACTCATACATTGTAAAGGATGCGGTTCCTTCAGACCGTGTAGGGATAACACTAAGGAACCCGAACTTCCCAGATAAACCAGTTGGCTTGTCGTTCAGAAGAGTGGACCAGTTGTCGGTGAAAGTGATAATGTCGCTGCTGGAAAAGGTAATGCAGAGTAACGCTAGTTTTTTCTCAAGTGACTTGTTAGCTTTAAACGTTGATAGAGTGGTTGTGCCTGTAGGCTATGGGCGCAAAAACTTGACGGGACTAAAATTTGCAGACTTTTGTAAATCCAAAAAGCGGGGTATTGTTGTTGTGCCATCTACAATTAACGAAAATAATTGTTTAGCTCGCGCTCTAGTCATAGCTATTGCGTTTAGAAATAACGATACATTGCGCCATAGTATGGAAATGGGTTGTCCTTTACTTCAAGAACGAGCTATACAGCTCTGCCAAAACAGTGATGTAGATCTTAGTCAGGGTGGTAGTTACGAGCATATTCAGGCATTTCAAAATCATTTAGATACATATACCATTGTAGTTTATAATTCGCGTATAGGTGATTCAGTTTATTTTGAGGGTCCTAGGGAACCAGCTAGAGTAGTTTTAAATTTAATATTAGAAGACGAGCACTATAACGTAATTACCAGTCTCACGTCCGCATTTACCTGCAGTTACTACTGCGAGCTGTGTAGAAAACGTTGTAATAACAAAAAACGGCATATGAAATGTATGTACCAGTGTCCCGCGTGTCATCAAAAGCCGCCATGTTCTATTGAAAACCCGAAAATTGCTTGTAATGATTGCAAGAGAGATTTTTATGGGGCTGAATGTCTTAAAAACCACAAGGACGCTAAAATATGTGAAAAACTGCGCAGATGTTTAAAATGTCTTAAAACAACTGAAGTAAAGGGTAAACATAGATGCGGATACAGTCGCTGCCCCACATGCATGAGCGAAAAACCTATCGGTCATCTTTGCTACATGGCCGTTAACAAAGCTCGACGTGACAGCGGTAATGGTAAACCATCTATGTTTATCTTTTACGATTTGGAGTGTATGCAAGAAAAAGTGTGTGAGGGTACGAATGATAGGTTTCTGCATGAGCCCAATCTATGCGTGGCCGCGAATGTTTGCTCTGTCTGTATCAAACACGCTGACAATTTAGATGAGCAGTGCTCAAAGTGTGGTGAAAGAGTGCACATTTTCAGGGAAAACCCAGTTGAATCCTTCTTGTCATATGTTGCCGAGAGAGCAAGAAAATTTAAAGTTACATGCATCGCACATAACATGAAGGGGTACGATGGGTGTTTTGTGCTCAGATGCATGTTAACTAATAATAATCAGTGGAGACCTAATGTCATCTGCAACGGGTTAAAACTAATTTCTATTCAGTGTGGTGATATTAGATTCATTGACTCCCTTAATTTTATCCCGTCACCGCTCTCGGCATTTCCGAAAACCTTCAATTTCCCCGAGTCCAAGGGTTATTTCCCATATCTCTTCAATACATCCGAGAACCAGAATTACGAGGGTCCTGTGCCAGCACCGGAATATTATTGTGCAGATCAGATGTCGGCTGGTGATCGACAAAAACTCTTAGACTGGCACACGGCCCAGAGTAATTATGTTTTTAAGATGAGTGAGGAGATTGAGAGATATTGCCTGATGGATGTTAAGATCCTCGTTAAAGGTTGCATCAGCTTCTGGTCCACATTCACGACCCAAAATAAAGTCGATCCGTTCGAGGAGGCGACCACTATTGCTAGCGCTTGCAATAAAGTATTTCGTAGACGTTTCCTCAGAGAAAACACTATAGGACTTATTCCTAAGGGCGGTTATAGACGTGCCGACAATCAATCCAGAATAGCAATACAATGGTTACGTTGGGTGGAACATTCTCAGCAAGTAACCATACAACACGCAGGAAAAGCTCGCGAGTTTAGAACACCTGAAGGTGTTAAGGTCGACGGGTATTGCGCCGAGTCAAATACCGTTTTTGAATTTCTTGGGTGTTACTGGCACGGTTGCGAGGAATGTTTCCCCAATCAGGCCAACATGGACCCTAAGCTCGGTGTAAGTACCTCTATGCTTGCACGGAATGAGAACACGGTGGCGCGGTCTCAATTTATACGCGATCGTGGATATAATTTAATCGAGATGCGCGAATGCGATTTTAAAAAACAAATACTCGTTAATGATGAATTGAGAACGTTTATTCAGAATTTAGGCAACCAGGATGATGAACCCTTAAACCCGCGTGACGCGTTTTACGGAGGTCGCACTAATGCTAGTAAGCTTTATCACGAATGTGACGGTATTACTGAGAAAATAATGTATTACGACGTGTGCTCATTATACCCATTTGTAAATAAATATTGTAAATATCCTATAGGTCATCCGAAAATTCATGTAGGTTTAGAATGTAAGAACATTTCATTAGACACGGTGGAGGGTTTAGTTAAATGCAGAGTACTACCACCCTCTAATCTCTATCACCCTGTTTTACCGTTAAAAATGCACGGCAAACTGATGTTTGTGTTGTGTAGGACGTGCGGCGTTGAATTAAATCAGGGAGTGTGTGGACATTGTGAAGCCGAGCGCAGTTTCGTTGGAACATTTGTAGCTGACGAACTGCGTAAAGCTATCTCTAAAAACTATAAAGTCCTTGATGTTTTCGAAGTTTGGGAATACGAGGTAACCACGTATGACAGAGCAACTAAACAGGGTGGGTTATTTAGCGGTTACATAGATAATTTCTTAAAACTAAAACAGGAATGTTCAGGGTGGCCTAGTCATTGTACGTCAGAAATCGAGAAAACTCAGTACGTGACAGAGTATTATGAGAAAGAGGGGATTCAGTTAGACCCTAGTAATATTAAGAAAAACCCCGGTTTAAGGTACCTGGCCAAACTTATGTTGAATTCTTTTTGGGGTAAGTTTGGTCAGCGTGAGAATTTAACGCAGTGTAGTATTGTATCTGAACCAAAGGACTTTTTCAAATTACTCACAGATCCATTGGTTCAGGTACAATCCATAATACCTATTAACGATAACGTTGTAATGGTGAATTGGGATAGACCGGAGGGAGAGGGTGAGCCACAAAAAACAATTAATGTGTCCATAGCCGCATACACGACTGCTCATGCACGTTTAGAGCTATATAGTTACCTGGAGAAACTAGACCGCCGCGTTCTGTATTACGACACAGATAGTGTGATATTTGTCGCAAAACCCGGTGACTGGAACCCAGCATGTGGGGATTTCCTTGGCCAAATGACCGACGAGCTGGAGACGTACGGTGATGGGAGCTATATAGCCGAATTTGTTAGTGCTGGACCCAAAAACTATAGTTATAATGTGTTTTCTACCAGTGACAAAACAATTAAATCTGTGTGTAAAGTAAAAGGCATTACCTTAAATTATAAGAACTCGCGCGTTATAAACTTTGATGCGATGAAAGACATGGTACTTAGTAATAGTAAAGACTCTTTGTTTGTATACAATGACAGAAAAATTGTTAGAGATAGTTCCTACAATGTGATAAGTAGACCTGAATCTAAACAGTATAGGATAAGTTACTCTAAGCGACGTAGAATAGAAAATTTTGATACTCTTCCATTTGGATATAAGGAATAAAACAGATAAACAGTAAAAATTCTTTTTATTTTAATTAATATATGCCAGTCGGGCTAGGATATCATCCAGATCCTCACCGTACTCGTATGTTTGATACGACGTTGGTAGAGGCCCTTGTGGTGCTCTAAGGAGGGCTTCCAGTATCGACGACGGTCTCCTTTCCTCTCCAGTCTCTGTAGGTGATGGTGGTGGTAGTAGTGACGGTTGCAGTCTCTGCCCCACAGCCCCTGCCACAACCTGCACTTCCTCGTCCTCCCTGCCTCCTGGCGATGGTACAGGTGTCACATCATCGTAGAGATTACCCCGCGACGTCGAAGGCTGTGGCGTAGCAGCATCGCGGGGCAGCGGTTTATGCATATTTTTTCTTTTATTTCCAACGCCTCCACCAACACTCACCTGTATACCCCGCGACGTCGAAGGCCATGGCGTGGCTGGTTGTCGGCTCCTTGCCTCTTCCTCCTCTGCGTCGCTGCCTGCAGCTATTAGGGGTTCAGGAGAGGTCTTCTTCTTCATCCTCTGCGACGGGGCGACAGAATCAGTGACGACGCTGCATCGGCTACCCTTCCTCACAGTCCTATCATCCCGAGTTTGCTCGCTAGGCTCTAAACGACGTCGTAGACCCCGCTCATGCTGTTCTAAGGCCACGTCGCTCTCAATGAAGTGTCGCTGCTGGCGTTCGAGCTCCACTCTTATTATACTACGGAGCTGCTTCATCTTCTCAAGCGCCTCGAATTCGTACACGTCGTTGAATTGTAAAATTCTGCTAAAACCTTCCATGCTGATAGGATTATGTTGGATTGTGGTACTTTTAACACTATAAGATATAATTGAAGGGTCACGTATATATACACCAAAAAGTAATTGTCAAAATATAAAGGACCGCCCCGTAATTTTCGCTAAACGACCTTTTTTTGAAATTCCGTATACTTAGATAACAATTAGAAAAGAGCGTACAATTTATCGGTGGATGACTCTAATCAAATAGACTTTAGCGTAATCGTATTAGAAACTTTTAAGCTGTAGATAATAGCTAGAAATTGCATTCAGAGCATCGAAGATCATTATAATACAATCAATTAGTATTTTTGATTTGATTTGAATTTGTCATACTTAGTTAGCGATTAGAAAACGTATACTATTTTCCCCGAAAGTATCATACAGCTAATTAAAATAACCTTTTACGTAATCGTCTCCAATTTAGAAATTCGTCCAACCTACAGATAATAGCTAGAAACTGCATTCCAACTATCGAAACTATCGATTAGTAAAAAGAATGTTTGCCAAGAATTTGCTCAATATGAAAATGATAGCTAGAAAGTACATTCCGCTCGTATGGGTTTACCTCATCATTATTGTAAAACTACAAATATTTTTTATACTGGGTTATTTGTCTTGCTTATTGAAAAAGAAGTTTACCGTTTTAAATATCCATGAACGTTTCCAGATGCATCTATCTTCGTTTAAGACCCTCTCACCCAAACCCTATAGCTAAAAAACAAACCTAGTATATCATGTAGATGTATGTGTAGCCTCGCTTATCACAAAGAACCTCTTGTCACCTGCCTTGAGTAAATTTCACACTGTAGATTTACGCCTGGTTTCTGTGGCTGACTGTAATATGTAACTTGGGGCATGTTTTTTATAAACCTAAAACGTTTTAGGGATTGATGTGTTTCATTGAGATAGAGCTTGTGTGTATGTACGTAAAATCATCTTATGTAATAGCATGGTCAAGCTGTAAAATCTCGTTGTGTGTTTTAAAAGATGGTGTTTCTAAAGAATCCGATATACTTAATTGATTATTTCCTTTTCTGATTGAGGTGATTCGACAAAAGATACATAATGACACATGCGCTACATGTTTTTTATTGATTAACATGTTGTTACGATGTAACTACCCTGAATGAATCGAAGAAAATGTTATCTTAATAATATTAAAAACCTATTAACCATCTATATCTGATAGCAATCTTATATCAGGTGATACTTTTTATTCTGGGTATAGATTTTTAATATAAATGTTGAATATACAAATATTTTTGAAATACCATCTGTAGGCTAATATTACAAGGTTAGCTTTAAACAACCTTCACTACATGCTTTAACAAACGACCTTTCAATAGTCTATAACACCATTGCATAGTAGCTCGCATTTATTTACGGTAATAACCATATAAATTATTTACGCTTCGTATTAATAACTCTATTAACTATTGAAAGGTCGTTTGTTAAAGTATGCAGTGAAGGTCGTCTTAATTACTTGTAGAAGGTTATAATATACAAGTGAAATTTAAAAACATTTTAAAAGCTAATTATACGATACTTTATAATAAAACTATTACAAATTAAAACAAAAAAAAGCTATCTATACCAGATTCACATTTCGTATTAATTATGCTTGTTAATATCAGTATCGAAAAAGTTTCGGGTAAGATCCAGTTAAAATTACATATATAACATGCTCAATACTGTTTCTCAAGGTAAAATAAGTATGCTATTGTAAGCTCGTATCAATGTATTAATTGAAATATTTCTTAATAAATTTTTTTTTCTTAGCATAATGAATGCACTCACATGTACATTTTTTATAGTATCTTTCCAGGGTCAAAGGTCAAATTAAGTCGTTGAAAAGATCTATTTATAAATGCCTGAACTGAGAAAAACAAGAAAAACGATCTATAAGATAAAAATATCTCTAAGCCTTAAATACAGCTTTTAAACCAAGACCTGGTTCAACCCCCGCCCTAAGCTCCAACCCTAGCTCCAGCCCTCGACCTAAGCTTCAGCCCTAGCTCCACCACCAAGACCTGACTCCAACCCTAGCTCCACCACCAAGTTCCAGCCCTCAGCTCAACGCTAACCCTAAAATACAGTTAGCAGCTACAAAAAGATCTTAATTAGGGATGCAGAGGGTTGAAAATACGGTCTCACACGTGGGTGTGTAAAAATAGGGGTGCAAAAATACGTCCTACACGTAAGCGAATAAAAATAAGGGTTGAAAATACGGTCTCACACGTAGGTATATGTAAAAATTAGGGTTGAAAATGCGGTCTCACACGAAGATATATAAAAATTAGGGTGGAAAATCCGGTCTCACACGTAAGCGTGTAAAAATAAGGGTGGAAAATCCGGTCCCCCACGTGGGCATATAAAAAAGTGAAAGGGGCGGGGCTTGTGACGTAAAAAGGAGGGGTGGGGATAGTGCCTCGGTTCTACTACTACTATCACTGTTGTATTTCTTTTTATCTAAAGTTACATGTATAAAATTACACATCATCATTAAATGTAAAAAAAAATTATTTACTCTTTAAACGTGTCTTTCTTTTAACTTTCACTTTTTCCATTCATACTATCCATTTTCCAGATTTAAAATATCTAACACAAAAAGAACCATAGTTATTAATATTTTCTTTATTTAGTAAAAATGTTATACATTAGATAATATAATATTTTTTCATACAATGTCAATTAATATTGTACTCTGCAGCAATGCATAATTTACGTATGGTGGGGTTGTAGCGCCACTGTTAAAAAGAAAATGTTATTTTTCCGGCTGCACCCAAACTACTTAAGAACACATCCTTCGTGTTTGTTGGGCGCTTTAAATTCTTCAATTCGTGTTTTTTCTTGTTTGAAATACACATAAAAGCGTTCAGGTAATACACATTTAAAATCATCTGTTTCCATCACTATATATCACTTAGTATTAATTACATCTGTATTCGTCACTTGATACTTTCTCGATATCTCGAGCTCGCACGCATTTTTAAAGGGTTTGCAATAGGTGCTTTGGTTTAACTCTGCTAATTCCATGTGTGCTAACTGACTGATCTCAACACACACGAAAAAAAAAAAAAGACCAAGTATTTCATTCCCTCCTCAAAGGGGAGGGCGGGCTGCTCGAGCTTTTCTAGCTCATTCAGCCACAATCACGGATTCCCAGCATACATATATACATTACGTATATATGAATGGTGGGATTAAGGATGGGTGTGGTCAGGATAGGATCGGAAGGAACGGAGTTAGGATTGTGAGGGGGGAAATACTACCCCAGCATTCGCCTAATTAGCCGCATATGGTGTGCATATACGCAGGGACTATGCCGCTACATGTGTATAAGAAAACGCCCTGAAAAACCCTCATACAAGGTAGACGGCAACGGGAATCGAACCCATTACCTCCCGAATGCTAAGCAGGTTGTGTCACCACTACGCTACACACAGCTCGCTGCAGTTTATATAAAAAAAATGTGTCCTTGGGTACCTATCGCAACTTGTTAAATACCCATTTTGAGCTACTTTTAGTTTAGACTATTGACCTTGATCTACTTATTAGCATATACAACAACCTAGTACTCTTCTCGTGTCCAGTGACCTTAAAAAAAAATTAGTTTTCTAAGAAATGCAATATGGTACCACTGCAGGTCAATAATCTTTGGCCTTGAAAATTCTATTTTTAGATTTGTAAGAAATGTAATATGACGCCATAAGAATATAATGGTTACTTTTGCAATTTCTATTTTTAGCTTTCCAATTTTGACCTTGACAACTCCATAAGAATATAATGATTACTTTTGCAATATCTATTTTTAGCTTTCCAATTTTGACCTTGACAACTCCATAAGAATATAATGATTACTTTTGCAATTTCTATTTTTAGCTTTCCAATTTTGACCTTGACAACACCGTAAGAATGTAATGATTACTTTTGCAATTTCTATTTTTAGCTTTCCAATTTTGACCTTGACAACGCCATAAGAATATCATGATTACTTTTGCAATTTCTATTTTTAGCTTTCCAATTTTGATCTTGACAATACCATAAGAATATAATGATTACTTTTGCAATTTCTATTTTTAGCTTTCCAATTTTGACCTTGACAACACCATAAGAATATCATGATTACTTTTGCAATTTCTATTTTTAGCTTTCCAATTTTGACCTTAACAACACCATAAGAATATGATGATTACTTTTGCAATTTCTATTTTTAGCTTTCCAATTTTGACCTTGACAACACCATAAGAATATCATGATTACTTTTGCAATTTCTATTTTTAGCTTTCCAATTTTGATCTTGACAATACCATAAGAATATAATGATTACTTTTGCAATTTCTATTTTTAGCTTTCCAATTTTGACCTTGACAACACCATAAGAATATGATGATTACTTTTGCAATTTCTATTTTTAGCTTTCCAATTTTGACCTTGACAACACCATAAGAATATCATGATTACTTTTGCAATTTCTATTTTTAGCTTTCCAATTTTGACCTTGACAACACCATAAGAATATCATGATTACTTTTGCAACTTCTATTTTCCAATTTGCCCTTGAGAGGACGAGTGCCCTTGAAGGGAGGGGCGCGTACGTGCACGACGATAAAACTCACTTGAGTTTGTAATGTAAATCCTATACAAAGTGGATTAGAACCCCCTATATGACTACTTCAAATCGTTGATAAATAATGTTTTACGTTTTGTATAAATACCAACACACGTGCAATTATCAACCTAATTAGTTACTGCCGATGATTTATTTATAATGGTAAAGGTAAACAACAATTAACAAATTTTTCACTAACGTACTTCGTTATTAATTTTCAATTGTTCACAATTCATTCCTCAACTTGAGAAATTTTTACTTACTTTTATTTTGAATAAAGAGTCATTATCAATTAAGATAATTGTGTTATAATGTGGGCAAATAAATTTCTATTTCTACATAAACCTTAATTTATACATTCGTATGCAAAATTGGTTCTTAATTACACGAATCATAAATTGCGATCTTCACAAAGCATCTAATTTTTTTTATCAGAAACTTATCAATTTGCGAATTTGAGAACAAAGTTGTAACAAGAAAAAAAGGTACATAAAGGGTAACCGTGTAATTTTAATTATCTCTAAGGCAATGCGCTCAATAATATTCCAACAATGAACCACATAAGTTACAAAACTGGATTTACTATCCCCAGTTTCAACACTAGAGGATTAGTAGTTGTTATTTTGCCAGATCAGGTAAAGATGTGCTACGTCAACGGCGATTTAAATAATACAACGTATATGCAATTACATCTGGAACTAGAAATGTTTTGAACAAGTTTAGTTTTATCACAGTATGCGTTAGCTATATATTTATACTGTGGTTTTATCTCTCAGGGAGTATGAGATATGTATGTTGCCTATCAGTAAGGAGTAGGTCCGAAATTTTTACATCTGTATAGAAGTTTTCTGCATTAAATAAATTAGTCCTTAATTGAAAATAGTCTTTAAACAAACTTAACCTCAAATCTTGTCTTAAAATACCGGGATATCAACAATGAATGACCGAAAAAAAACTGCTTTTTACAGAATTTTTATCAAAAGTTTATTCCAAGTTACTAGGCACAAATATTTATTTCATCTTCGATTGACATTTCATAAACGTACATAGATTTTTCCTTTTTAAATTATTCCTTTATCTACATTTGTATTACAATAAAATAGTTTTTTTCAAAACTCATTAATAAATTAACCAGGACTTTCAAGGTAAATTTATTCGTGTATTTTATGCCTTTTTTGTAAATAAATTTTTTTAGGTTATAATGCCTTTTACTGTGGAACAAGACAAGTTTATTTTGGAAGCTTCTTTCCGAAACGGCGAAAAAGATGTAGATGGAAACTGGAAGTATTCAGTACGATTATTTGTTGAAGAATATCAACATCACTTTCAGAACATCGAATTAGATGATGATGTTTAATGCCGACACATTCGAAGAATTGTTAGTCGTTTTCATGAGCATGGTAGTGTTTGCAAGGGAAAATATACGGGTCGCACAACTGTACTTACAGAAAATGGAAAATGTACGATATCGTTATATTTGTATGTAAATAATATGTGCACTAATTGAAAATCTTTACTCATTATTTACTATACTTTAGCTGAATTGATCTCATTTACATGCACGTTTGAGATCTAAAAAAACAATGCATTATTAATTCATTATTTGCTGTGCTTTAGATCAATATATACAGATTTGAGTTATCTTAAAAAACAATAGGTACATCATAAAGTAGACATGGTGACTAGTTCCATATGAGAAGGACTAAATCAGTGGTATATAATCTGAAATAAGTTTTTGTTCAAAAATTAGAATGCAATGCAAAAGTGATATCTAGCATTAAGTTAAATAAGTTCTTTTTTTCCATTATAATGTATTTGTGATGTTCACCAGTGTACATTCAAAGGTGGTCAGCAAAAATGGTGTACCTGACTTGTGCTGAATATGTTGAATGTATGCATTTATAATAAACTAACCAGTCATACATGTAATTTGTTTTCACTAATATTATTTAACAAATATATCATACATTGATTTCTGATTAATGACAAATTCATTTAAATGTTTTAATGTTATTGTAAAGGTAACATCAGGGCCGGCCTGAGGGGTGTGCGAAGTATGCAGCCGCACACTCAAGCCTTTTGGAGGGGCATAAAATTGGCCAATTTTGGTAAAAAAAAATATTTGGAAAATTTTCAGAAATTGATTCAAATGTTGGGCAGAAATATTTAAACTGTTTAAGGGATGTTTACCATATACATTATTATTAAAACACTTTATAACTTATAAATACATTTATTTCAGCAATAGGTTCATGGGTTACTTTATAACATAGTTAATACAATGGTAGTGTCTCCTATACGTAAGTGTGAATATATTGATTGTAATGCATATACAACACCTTCCCCTAAGATTATATCATTTACAAATCTAAACGGTTAGGAGGTTTTATACGCCTACCATAACGAACTTAAGGAACTTTGTCTTAAAACTATTACAGCTGATACCCCAATGAGTTCTGAAATACAGTAGTCTGATCTGATGCCCTTGCCAAGGTCCAAGGTCAGTAGAGCAGTCGTCTGCCCGTGTGACGGGCCGCGGGAAGGGCTGTGACTCATCTTCCTGCCTCCCCAACCACTGCTTTGTTTTTCTAGCCAGTAGCCACCGATATGCGATTGTGACAGGTGCAGTGCAGTAGTAACTAGTAAGTTGAGTGACCCACATTAATCACGTCATTCACGTCTCTGCGTTTTGCTGGTTTGAATCTCTTTGTTTTGCTACGTTTGCTGTGTTTAGTTTACGCTGTTAGCTTTTGGTATATTCACCAATCAAGCTAGTGTTCGTACGGACAGTTGAATTTTGTTTATACAGTCAGCGACATGGAGAAATAAGGTAGGTATTTTTTCAAAAATCTACTATTCGATATTTCACCATTACCATCTATAATATTATTATAGTCCAGTCATAATTCCACATAATTTGTTTCATCTTATAGCATGTATGTGTGTTTGTACATTGCAAATTGATGTAAACAAACAAGGTAAACTTAGAACTGGACTACTGTTGACACATTTGCTAGCGACCTTGAAATCTTCGCCGCGCAACGGTCTAGAATAACATAAAAAAGGTTTATTTAAACTAATCCCTTACATTTATTATTGGATCTTTTTATAAGGATGGTATTGCAAATGAAATAGTTCATAGATATACTATAATAATAATAATAATAATAATAATAATAATAATAATAATGTATATTTGTGCTTTATACACTAAGTATTTACACACGTCAAGTAAAGTAATAAAATACATGTACATAAGTCCTTTCGGTAATTTATCAATAACTAAGCTACACTACATATACCTATTTATACATACACACATACATAAATAAACAATATGGTGTAAAGAGCCACGGATGCATACATATACACATAAATACATACATATATTACACGGCATAGATTGATTAATAGCCCGTGCACAACTACCTATAGGGAAGAAAAATCTGATTTTTCAAACTCTTCAGCTTTATAAAATGCCTTTAAAGATAAGAATTTTTTCAATCTGTTTTTGAAAGTGTTAAAATTTAAAGATTTGAAATCGTACGGTAGTGCATTATAAAATCTAATTGCATAGTAATTACTTCCAATGCGAGATTTTGTTAATCGTAAAAAGTTAAGTTGAAATTTTTCATTGCCTCTTGTTGAATAATCATGACTTTTATTATGTTTAACATATTCTTCTTCGTGACCCTTTATATATAGCAAGCACTGTAAGATATAAGTAGAGGGAACTGTTAAAATTTTTAGATTTACAAATGTATCTTTGCAATCTTCTCTATATTTTAAGTTGGCTATTATTCTAATTGCTTTTCTTTGCAGAGCGAATACCCTGTCGCTCCCTCTCGCATGACCCCATACTAAAATGCTATATGAAATTGTTGAATGAACAATAGCGTGATAAGCGCACAGAAGTGTTGTTAAGGAAACATTATTTCCCAGATTTCGCAATAAGTATAGGCTCTTTGACAGCCTCGCGTTAACAAAATCCGTATGGTTCACCCACGATAGTTTGGTATCTACATATAACCCAAGAAACTTTACGGAGGTGGTATTAATGGTATTGTGGTTTTTAATGTAGACAATATTTTCGGTTTTGCAAGATTCAAAGTCAGTTTATTCGCCAGAAACCAATCAGTCACAATTGATTGTGTTTTTCACAATTTGAATATAGTGTGTCAAGATTATCATGTGTCTGAGAGAAGACAGTGTCATCGGCAAAAGAATAAATTTTGCTTTTGTGTCACAGACAGGCAAATCGTTTACGAATATAAGAAATAATATGGACCCTAATACCGATCCCTGTGGTACCCCTAAACTAATCGTAGCTTCTTTAGAAGTACAATGGTTATAAGTAACAAATTGAGAACGATTGTGCAGGTAAGATTTTATTAGGTTACTGCTACTGTAGTCAAGACCGTAAAATTTTAGCTTTTCGATCAGTATCTCATGACACACGCAATCAAATGCCTTTGTAAGATCTAAGAATTGTGAGCGAGTAGATTTGGTTTTTTCAAAGGATTCGCAAATGTATGATATTAAGTCATTAATAGCCAAAGTAGTCGAATGTTTTTGTCGATACCCATACTGGTGTTGATTAAGAAGTCTGTTTTCTTCAAGATATTCAATGAGTTGAGTTTTTAGAACTATCTCAAATATCTTTCCAAATAGAGGGATAATTGATATCGTTCTATAATTTCTAATTTCGTCTACACAACCCTTCTTGTAGATAGGTACTACTCGTGATAATTTTAAAACATCAGGAAACGTATTATCGATCATACACTGATTAATTAGTTTACATAATGGACATACAATGACATACATGATCGTGTGAAGAATTTTTATGTTTAAGTCATAGGCATCTTTAATATCTGATTTCTTGAGATTTCTTATTATGTCTAAAATTTGGACTAAACTATCTGGATTAAATATGATTTTTTGAGGAATGTTAAGTTTTGTTTTCGATAGATAGTGTTTAAAGGAATATTTTCTAACGGTCATGTTATTAGTAATAGTGTGAGGGAGTTGCGTAAAGCTTAAATTGAAATCGTCAGCTGAGTTTAAAGTTGATGAAGGCCTTGACTGTTTTTTTTATTATTAATGATTGTCCACATTGTTTTTGTGGATTAGATGATTTACGTATTAGTTTATCATGTACATTCTTTTTTGCCTCAACTATCGCATTTCTATATTCATATTTATACTGTTTTACTTTTTTATCTAATTTTTCGTTGGGATTGATTTTGTTCAAAGTTTGTATCAAATTGAGGTGATCTCTTTTACGTTTTAAATCGTCATTAAACCACTGTACGGCATCGCCTTTCAAATTATTTACAATTGTACATTTTTCTGGAAGAGCAATATGAATAGCCTGATTAATGAAATGTATAAAAGTCCTAAATTTGTTTTCAAGATTTATACTTGTATCATCAGCAAATGTCCAGTCAGTATTTTGTATGATTGAATGTAACTTAAATAAACCAGCAGGTGTCAAGGGTCTATAAGTGATTGTGTGTAAGTCAGGAACCATCCATGCACTAAACTTCAGAGTGATTCCTAGGTGGTCCGATAGCTTTGTATCAATTACATCGCAACAATATTTGTTTAAACCCGAATTGACAAATATATTGTCCAGACAATTGTTTTTTCTAGTATTATGAGTATTTATGGCAGTGAGACCATAACTAGTGAATGTGTTTATGAGCTTGAGTGTGTGAACTATTTATATTAAAGACAACATTAAAATCACCCGTTACAATAACAATTCCATTGTTTTCGTGAGTATTTCCAAACAATTAGAAATACGTTCCAAAATTTATTAAAATCACCCTTTGGTGGTCTATATACGGTCATAATGTTAACATTTCCAGATTTTAGGGCTGAAAATTCACAATGCATTTCCACCGAAAGCGTGCTTATTTTTCAATTGGCACACTAGCTTTTTTTTCCTTGCAAAATGGCAACTCCACCATGTTTATGTTCAATGCGACAAAAATAGGAGATTGCCTTATAGTTAGTTAACAGCAAAGACTGCATTTCATCATCCAGTAGCCAGTGCTCGTTTATACATAAAAATCAGTTACTTCATTATCATCAAGAAAACTTTCAAGTTCGTTAACTTTATTCCTTAAACACTGTATATTTAAGTGAAGAAAAGTAGTACTAATTATTTTACAATTAGTTTTCGCTTGCACTACTTCATGATCCAAATTTACGTTTGCACGTTTTTTGGGAGCTGATTGAGAAAAAGGTTGTCTTTTATTCTTATCTTCCAAATGGTCGCTATTATTTATGATTTTTAAACTAGTATTATTATGCATACTTATAGAACTATTACAGTTTATAAAAATGAGATTATGTTTATTAACATATTCGTTATCGTCAATTGATTCAAAATTAATTATTGATTTGCAATAATTTATCTTTGTGGTAACAAAGCTAAGAATATATTTACAAAGTTTAAATTTTCCACGAGTATTTAAATGAAGACCGCGTTGTGTAAAATCTTTTTTCGAAATAAACGTGTTTAAATCTTGAAAACCTATATTCCCATTACACTTACTTACTTCACTGTATAATTGTACATTCACATTGTATATAAATTTATTTAGTGCATCTCGTCCATGCCAGTAAGGAACAGAGTAAAAAAGTGCGTTAGTATTTTTTAAAGCACGGATTGTGGAAATTATTGAGTTTGTTGATACGAGATTTCCACTTAACGCGTCATTAGTGCCCGCAATTACTATCACAAAGTCGGAATTAGTAAAGTTATTAATTAATTTTTCTATTCCACTCACAGTGTTTTGGAAGGTGGCGTTAGGTTTAAAAATGCACATAACGTGATACTTACGATTATCAATTAGGTCATTCAAAATTTTGGCACAATCTCTACCCTGACTATCGGCTAAGATTAATATTTTACGTTTTTCACAGGTGTCAGATGACCTTTCCTGTATAACAGTTTTATCCATACTTTTATTTACCAGAGAACAATTTTGATTCGAATCCTCAAGTTGAAGGCTATTAATTTTGTTGACTTGCCTGGCATTTGTGATGGCATTATCATTTCTTATCGAAATAATTTTGCTATTTTTCTTTACCTTCGTCACACACTTTGCCTTCCGTTTTTGGGTTAATTTCTTAACACATTCTTCTAAATATTTGATCCTATTTTCTAAATTATGTATCTTATACTGATAAGTTTTTGTCCATTTAGCTTTAGTTTTTTTGGTTGTACCATGTACAACTATTGTCTTATTTGTCGTCATAACGCGGGATACATTGTCTTTGTAACATGTCTCGCCATTAATAGTGACGCAGTAATCGCTTAATTGTTCTTGTAGTCTTAAGACTAGTTCGTTTTTGTTACCTGTTGTAGGAAGCATGTGATCCGCGAGAATAGATTTTAATTGTATCACTTTAAGATCACTAATCTTCGCCATATTTACGAAAATTTAAAACTAATGAGTATCAGGTCCGATCACTTAGGTTGTCGACCGACGTAAAATATATAGTTTTGGCCACGCATATAATTAATGCTACATGTAAATATAAGATAACTAATTAGTAATTTTAAAATTTTAGATAAAAACAATAAGTAATTAGTAATTACTTATTGTTTTTATCTAAAATTTAAAAATTAAACTATACGGTTAGATTTAGTTTTGAACCCCACTTATTAATTGCAAAAATTGTGATAGAATATTAACCATTAATCAGGTTACCAGGTTTGAACACATTTTAAAACAAACATTTTAAAAACCTGTATGTATTATAAATTTTTGAACTATATAATTTATCTAAAACATAAGCTTTAAGTTATTTATTATTACTCGCACGTTTTCGAGTAAGGTGCTCTCACCGCATGTATGGTGCGTCCAACGATGCAACTCTATAAAAATGTTATTGCATACAATTACACGGCTGTTGTTTTCATTTATTAGACGCTTGGAATGTTGATCAAATTTGTAAATATAAAAAAAAATTAAAATTATGTTTATATTCTACACCTTTTGAAAATAATTGATCGCCATAACGCCATAACTTTTATAGGATCTTTTGGTATTGGTATCAACATGTAGCCGATACTTTAAACTACGAATTTATACTGGAAAATATCCGTCTAGACCGTATTGGCAGACCTTAGACGGTCAATACGGATCGCGATCCGTATTCGTATTGAGTGTGTAAAGTCGAATTATTGATGGTATTTTTAGATCGCGATATGGATCATGGATTTCAAAAAATTTTGAAATCCATCAATATTTAACGTCAATACTGCGATCATACATCAAGTATTGATGTATGATCCATATTGACCGCGTAATGTCACGCTCAGTACATCAATACAACCGGCAGTATCACGATCCTGGATAGCGATCCGTATTGACCGTCTAAGGTCTGCCATTGATTTTCAATTATTTGATGGCATAAAACCCTCTGCCTGCATTGCCATTTTACAGCTTTCTAGTTGGTTTTCAGGCTGCAAATATCGACTATTACGCTTTTTACGCAGATAGATACTATCGCAAACATCTATAATACGTGTCGTGTGTATTGGTATCTTTATATTCGCACAATTAACAAAAGATTTAGGCAATTTGAAGATCTTACACAGCTGTCATAATTTGTCCGGAGTCGGGAAGTCGAAATGATTCTTCACTGAGCTGAGTTGTTTTTTTAGAGGTGATTAGTGGACGCACGCATAGCATGCGGTGAGAATTAGTCCTTCTTTCACATATCTAGCAACAACGCTCATGAGCGCATATGTTTTAGGTATAAATATTAACTCTAGGGTATTTTTTTCAGTTGGAAATGTTTTCAAAACTAAAACAACCGTCGGGTTGTCAAAACCGGAAACGGAAGGCAATTGCAGAGAAAAACACCAAAGCAAGTGCTAAACTCTTATGTAGTTTCCTAAACAAACCAACCTCAAGTGTTAACAATATAGAAGAACATTTTGGTGGTGAACAAAGTAGACAACAACCTGAAAAGGAATGCCAAGTAGAACTAGGCGATGAAGGTGGTAACAGTCCTTTTGAATTGCAAGAAAACCAAACAAGCCATGAACCCAATGATTCCTCTTCCCAAGTCCCAAGAAAAATCAGATATTTATGATGCTACTGAGTTGAGTAGTTATTTTACGGACTTGGGTACTTGGCCTGATCATATAAGTACTAGCTTACGTGATTTAATTATTACCAAGGGACCAATCTCACCTGAGTTGGAGAGCTATCCAAGAGATGGAGCCAAAAGATCGTTTTGTAATTTGTTTTATTATAGGTTAGCCAAAAATGGTCAAAAGGTTAAGAGACGTTGGTTGACTTACTCAAAAAAGAAAAATAGTGTATTCTGTTTTTGCTGCAAGATCTTTAACACATCAGGAACAACAACTTTGTTAGAAAAAAAACGGAAACAGTGATTGGAGGCACATAGGCAAAACATTGACAAAACATGAAACGGCTCCAAATCACATGAAGTGTTACGAGAAATGGGTTGAAGCAGAAAAAAGACTGACTGAAGGAACGACAATCGACCATTCACATCAAAGGATTGTTGCACAAGAAAAGGAAAGGTGGAAAAATGTTCTCACCCGACTCATTGCTATTACGCAATTTTTAGCACAGCACCAACTTGCCTTTAGAGGGACCCACGAAACACTTTACAAACTAGACAACGGAAACTACTTAGGTCTTGTTGAACTCGTAGCCAAGTTCGATCCTGTGATGAAAGAACACATTTCAAGAGTTCTAATGAATGAAAAACGAAGATGTGTCTCGTATCTTGGGAAAACCATCCAAAACGAGCTTCTTTCCTTAATGGGAAATAAAGTTCGAGAGTCTATTTTAAACAGAGTCAAAGAAGCAAAGTACTTTGCATTAATTCTAGACTGCACTCCAGATTTAAGTAGAAAAGAACAACTTTCTATAATCTTGCGATATGTCCATGAAAAAAGTGACAAAACAGTAGAAATATGTGAAAGTTTCGTTGACTTTGTTGAAATCACAGACACCACTGGCAAAGCCATGTCTGAAACCGTTTTTAAGGCCTTAGAAAACTATGACCCTGACATACAAAATTATAGAGGCTAAGGCTACGACAACGGGGCCAACATGAAGGGCAAACATTCTGGGTTACAGAAACGAATTATCGAACAAAATAAAAGAGCCTTTTTTGTCCCTTGTGGCTGCCACAGCTTAAACTTGGTGGTTAGTGATGCAGCCAAGTCTTCAGTGTCAACAGTGACCCTGTTTGGAACAATCCAGCGTCTTTATACCTTATTCAGCTCTTCAACCAAACGCTGGAGCTTGTTCCTAGAGAGTCTTTCGAGGTCTGAAGAATCTTTTACTAGGCTTCCTTTGACATTGAAAGAGCTCTGTATAACACGGTGAGAGGCACGAATCGACTCGCTGAAAGCGGTGAGATATCAGATCGTCGAAGTTCACCGAGCTCTTTGGGATATTTATGATGATCCCTCGTTGGAAGATGATGTTAGGAGCGAAGCAAACTCTTTGACCACAACGCTTGAAGATTACGGGTTTTTAGTTTCTCTAATAACCTGGTATGACGTCCTCTTTCAAATTAACTTGGCAAGTAAGATGTTACAATCAAAGGTGATCAACTTTCCTCAAGCTGTAGACGCATTGAAATACATTTCAGAGTTTTTAGTCCACTTTCGTGAGAATGGATTTGCATCTAGTTTGGTGAAAGCAAAAGAGTTGGCTGAAGAGCTGAAAGTTGAAGCGAAATTCAAAACCCCAAGACTCAGGAGGAAGAAGGAACACTTTGACTATGAGGGTAGAGACGAGCCTCTTACTGACCCACAAGAAAAATTTAAAGTCGAATTTTTCTTACCATTAGTCGATACTGCTTATTCAGCTGTGGAAGAAAGGTTTGAGCAGTTCAACATTTGAATTTCTCTTCAAGCTAGACAAACTGCCCGATCGACAAACACTTTTGATCAAATGCAAACAACTCGAACAGCTAATGTCAGATGGGACTGATCAAAGTGACATTAGAGAGGACGAATTGTGCGACGAGCTGGTTTCTATACAGAAACTTTTACCCAACAAAGGTTAGTACTCTTTCAGTAAAATAATATTGAAATTTAAGTTAACAGGTAATTGAAGTTAATAGCATTAATTATTGAAACTAATATTAATATTTCACCATCCTAATACTTTAATTATTATATTTTTTAACCAAATTAACGATTTAAACTTGATAGGTTTATGTACAGTTAAATTCCACTTCTTACCTCACCCTATCCTACCTTACTTTTTACCAGATAAATGCATTAAACTTAGAATTTTATTACATAATTATGTACTATAGTAATATTGTTCCTTGTTTTTTTTTAGAAAAATATATAAAAATCCAATCTAATCTTTTTCATGATATCTTCTCTAAAAATTACACTTGAAGAGTTTCATGACATAACTTTATTCTTTTTAGGTAAAAAGTCTCCAATGGATGTCCTAAACTTTTTGTCATTGACCGAAAGCACGGATGCCTAAGTCAACCTGTGGATAGCGTTACGGATCGTATCCACAATGCCCATGTCGGTCGCTTCCGCTGAACGAAGCTTTTCAAAGCTGAAGTTGATCAAAACTTATCTCAGGTCAACACTGTCTCAAGAAAGACTTAACAGCCTTTCAATTTTATCAATTGAAAACGAGCTGTCTCAGTCAATTGATTATTTGGACATAGTTAAATCATTCTCCGAAATGAAAGCAAGAAAATCCCATGTATAATAAGAGACTATGTACCTATCTTAGTAGTTGTAACACCCGACCCGGCACGTAAAGAACTACGTACAAGGAAGGGGCGCTACATAGTTAATAAACTTTTGTTTTGTGTGCGCCATTATTAACCTCTGTAATTATTGGTCACTATGTTCTGTTGTTTTATTTTATTTTACCCATGTGATATGGAAATTTATCTTAGGTCCGGCGGACAGTGATTCCCGCATTATCTATTTATTCTGAGAGTACTTGAGTGTAAAAATCATTGTAACGTGACCCAGAAGCTTTCATTAGTTTATTTAACATAATAGTGGTTTAAGGTACAAGAAAGAGTATTGAACATATCAAGTCAATCAATAATAAATCAAATTGAGAGACATAAATTTAATGTTCTAAAATGCGCAAAAGTGCACAAAAACTGTGTTTTTAGACCTTAAATTTCAAACATTTTCCGGGGGAGGGGCCCCGGACCCCTTCTATTACTTGGGGTATGGAATACCCCCCAGACTCACCGGTAGGGGCATAAAATGTGAGTCTTACACACTTACAATTTTCGCCTTGGACCGGTCCTGGGTAACATCATCCAATATCACTCCTTTTTTTAAATATTCACTCTCCACATATTCACACACTTTCTTCGAGTTCTCAGCTGTAATTTTTTTCAATTCTTCATTGCCAATTGCTTAACACCTTCCATTTGAAATGTCACTTTCCTCACTGCTATCCGATTTTTCAATGGGATTTAATTCAGAGTGGTACAAGGACAGCATGACCATTTTCAACTAGTAGCTTGTCTAGAACAGTTTCTTCAGCAACACATTCTTGTAATTGGGATAATGACATTGTCATCGTTCCTTCTTTTTCTTGTTTCATAAATTGGTACACATTGTAGATAATTTGTCTCCCTTGGCTATGAATTACCTTTCAATTATTCATTTTCAACCTGACAACAAAATTAATACATTATTGCCTAATTCAAACCACTCATGTCAATATAAACAAAAAGATCATTAAACGCTCATCTAAACAGTTTTTACTCTCTAAACTGTACATTATTCTCGTAACCAAATTGAGGTTAAAAAGGAAAATTTGTTTTAAACATTACTTTTAGTATATAAAAGCACTTACAAAACTTGAATTTGACGAGTAAATACCATGTATTGGTTTAATACACCAGAAATACGCCTTGGAAATCCAGAAAATTTGTAATATCAATTAAAAATCATAAATGATAATTTTTAACCAAATTTTTACATACCTTATAACAATTTCCCTTTAATCTTAAGAAAGACTAAATTACAATTATTGAAGTTTTTATACGTCTACATAATACGCAATTCGTCATTCACCAGTTTTTGTCATTTATGGTAGTATTTATTTTAATATCTGCATTTACGCCACTGGGTATAGCACAATTTTCATTTTAAGGATGCGGAACAGTAGTGCTGTTCTAGGAGCGGCACGGTTAAACAATGATGATCGCACTGTATTAAAATGTACAACGGGGTACGTTCGTCCAGGCATGTTGGGGCACATTCATCCAATCCAATGTCCATATTAATCCAGTGGGTATGAGCTTGTTACATTGTTCTTTATATGTTATTTTCTTAGTAGATCATTTCTCTACATGTAGAATATTACGTTTTCAGAATCGAAATTATATTCCAAAAACTGGTCGCAATAATATTAGTGACGTAGCTATAAGGAGGGCAGTAAAGGATGTTTTTAGTAAAATGTTATCACAACTTCAGACAGCAACAGCTTATGGAGTGAAAAGGCCAATCCAGAATAAGACAAATTCTTAAAAATACTACTGCTGAGCAATATTTGCAACAGTATGTAACAGATGATGGGTACAACAGTGAAGAAGAATCGAATAAATCCAAATATTCCACTAGAAATATATTTTCAACAGACTAAGAGAGTGAAGTTGTCAAATATTTAAAAAAATCTGCCAACATCAATTATGGACTGACCTATAAACAAATTAGACAATTTGTTTACGAATTTGCAAAACAGGGGGAATGCAAATATTCAAGTGCATGGTACTTGAATGGTATGAGTGGTATGGATTGGTTGTAGAGATTCATGAAAAGTCACATCGATTTAAGCCTGAGAAAACCCGAGAATACCAACCTGGCAAGAGGATTCAATCAAGTAAAAGTAAAAGAATTTTTCGACAACTACCTAAAATTGCACAAGTAGTTTTCATTCACACCAGATAGAATCTACAACTTAGATGAAAATGGGGTTCAAACCGAAAATAGTGGCTCCAAAGGGAAAAAAAAGTTGGCCTTATTGCATGCGCCGAGAAAGGGGAGACAGTGACTGTAGTTAGTATAGTGAATGCTCTTGGACAGTCACTACCGCCAGCATATATTTTTCCTAGGATTAGAAACATCGAGGAGCATTTAGATGAAGGTCAAAATGGTTCTGTTGCATTTGCAAACAAATCGGGATGGATAACAAGTGATATTTTCCACAAAGTTCTTCAACATTTTGTCAGACATACTTCTTGCAATCCTGATAACAGATTTCTGATATTGCTAGATAATCATGAAAGCCACACGTCGCTGTCATCAATTCTATATACTAGGGAGCATGTCATTGAATTATTACTTTTCCACCCCATACTTCGCTTCGGCTCATTGCCAGTCGTTCCATCCACGGCACAAGCAACGTTACAACAAACCATTATCGTGACCAAGGAAATCATTTTGCCTTCTCTATGTAGCTCCTACGTCATCGTTGACAATTCCAGATGTTCCGTTAACTTCACAGGAAATTCATATTGTTACCCAGAAAAATACTTCCGATACACCCGCAACTATTAAGAAATATACCACTATAACACCAAAAACAGTGCGGTCTTTCCGAAAGTGGAAAACCTAACTAAGAAGAAACACAAGATGAAGGGTAATGAATGAAAATTCAGAATATACACAGAAACGCCTGAAAGCAACGAATTGAGGAGCTAGAAAAATAAAAAAATCTGAAGAAGGCAGCAGGTGAAGAAAAGAAAATGTTAAAGAAATACGGTGCTAATGATCAATCAGAAAATGTAGCAAAAAAGAAACAATTATATTATATATTATACATTGCTCGTTTCGCAGCTAGACTCATGCTCTAGTTTCTCATTATCGTCCACATACTTCCAATCACTTTCCTTCCAGCATTGACCCTTCGTGCAATGTCGCCATCCATTGTACCATCTGCCCAGATATACCAGCTCGTCCACTTGCTCCACAATTTCATCTTGCAGGGTAAATACTCTACTCTCCTTTCCACCTTCCCAATCTTGGTTTTGTTCACGTTTACCTTTAGGTCCATGCTCTCATAGACTGCATCAAACTTCCTCAGAGAGTTTTGTAGCTCATCCGCACTGTCACTTAATAAGACTGTCATCTACATACACCAGAAGTCGTACATTTACGTCACCAACCATTACACCATTTGCATCGGTACATGCTTGTCTAACACATTTATCCATGTATACATTGAACAACCACGGTGACATCACACAGCCTTGTCTCACTCCTTGCTCAATATTAAAGTATTCACTTACAGCTCCTCTCACACTAACACATGCCTGACTACCGTTGTATACTGCCCTTCTTCATTTATTACGCCATATTCATTTAATATTTCCCGCAGCTTCTCCCTATTGACTCTGCCGTGTGCTTTCTCCAGATCTACAAACGCACAGTACAGCTTCCTTTTTACCCTTAAACACTTTTCGATCACCTGCTGGAGAGTTTGTGTAGTTTCTCGTACTCTATCAATCAGAATTCTTCCAAATACTTTACTAGGCACGCTGAGCAAGCTTATTCCTCTGTAGTTCTTGTTTCGCTTACCCTTATACAGAGGTACAATGATCGCGCTCTTCCAAACCCTCGGCATTTTTCCACACATTGAATAATTCACACAATCTTCGTATAAGCTTTGCACCCACATACTTTAGCATTTCAGCAGTGATTTCATCTACGCCTGCTCCCTTGCTGTTTTTCAAGCTTTCTACCGTTTTCTCTACCTCATTTATCCCAATATCCTCAGTTTGATTCACAATTCCTTCTATATTCTCCTTATTTAACCGTGCAGTCATATTTTCTACACTGCTGTACAGCTTTCCGGACTATTCTTGCCAGCATTTCCTCACTTCATAATAGTCCGATACTGTTTCGCTTTGGGCCACATTTTGTATTTTTGACCCATTTCCAGAAGAGTTTTTTGTGTCTCTCATTATTCTCATTATTCTGCATTTTATCCCCTTCCACAGCCATCACTTCCTGTTTACTTATTCTTACTGCCTTCTTTGTTTCTTAATCTGTACGCCGCATACAATCGCTTTTTCTCAATCTCATTTTTTGCAGCAATCATTGCCATGTACGCATCTTTTTTCTTACATAATGCCTTTTTTACCGACTCATTCCACCAAGCACATTTTTTCTGTCTACCTACAGGCGCCCTTCCACATATCCTTACGGCACAATTGACAACACAGTGTTTTTCAAGCTTATCCATGCACTTTCTACGTCAGTGTCTTTTATTTGTTCGTTCTACACTGTTTTATTCACACTCAACTCTTTACTCACAGCATCTGTGTATTTCATTCTCGCACCATTATCCACTAGTTTGTCTACCCTAATTCTGGACGTTCGCACTACGTTTACTTTCCTTTTCCAGACCCACTTTTTCCCTGAACACACTCTCGATATAACCAAAAAGTGGTCCGATCCACACTCCGGTCCGCTCATTACTTTTGTGTCTTTCACTAGGTTTCTAAGCCGTTCATCATACACTATTAAGTCTATCATACTTTTAGATTCACTTCTTTGCCATGTATACATATGAAACACGTTCATGGTCTCCCTCTCCATTCACCGGCACATAACATGCAATAACAAAAAATTCTTCGACATTCCACTTTCATTCTAACCCATATTATCCGGGGAGGTACCAATTCGTACTGTTTAATTAATACTGTTTAATACATCTTTTCGTTCTTTCACTTACGATCACCCCAACTCCTTTTGCGCCATGCACTTCAGTCTAAACTCCTAACCATAGTGCTCCATCTCCACAGCATCCATTCCTTTGCGCTTTGTCTCCGATACACAGAATATCAAGGTGTCTTTCGTACATTACATTCGCAATTTCATATTCTTTACCATGCATACCTCTAACATTCCACGTACCTACTCGCCACTCATTCCTTACACAGTCGTCAGCAACGGGGCCTGTCTGTTTCGACCATTGACCGCCTCTTGTAGCCAGGTCGATCTGAGGCAATTACATTGTTCTCTTGAGTAATACCATAGCAAGCATGCCGGTCACTGGCCAAATCGTGCCCCGGACGATGTAGCATTCCCTACTAAGAGTATCATCCTACTACCGGACAGTTATTTTTCTACTGCCTCGACCCGTAAGGAAGTCAGAAGCATAAATATAGACAGAGGCAAGAAAGATATAAATAATAGAGTGTATACTTACTGTATGGATATCTACATGCATATATAAACATATACATTTTTCACTTACATACCCTTCAGTCACGTCGCGTTCCAACTAGATTGCTCCCTACGCGATTCTTGGTTCCCGCGCCTGTCACCGGACACTGTTATTTATTTGCGACCAAATTATTTTTAATTTAGCTTTCCGAGTTATAATTATTTCTTTGTTATTTAATTTAATATTTATTTATCAAATCTGTTTTATTATTATCGCCAATTGTGACAACTTAAACGTTTCCATCCTTCAAGTTTCTTTTTTTTATTCAATTGAAGGGTAACAGCAAATAACGATAATGGTCCCTTTAGCTCTCCCGACATTAATTGTTTACTTTTAGGATTCATTAATTACAATTAGGATCAAACATAGTAACAAAGGTAAAAGTTAACTTAAATTTCGAATTTGCAGTCAAGGAAAAATATTGTATAAGAGAATATGCAACATATAGTTATAATTAAACTTAGAATCACATCTAGTACCAAAATCAAAAATTGGATCAACCTTCGAATTTGAAAACAAAGAGAAAAAAAATGTTCAAAAACCACATAATACGGAGCTGCCCTATATAGTCACATCCTTTGTATTTTTATATTTGAGAAAATTCTACTGTTTAGATTATTATTATTTATGTTTATTAGTAATATTCAAACCGATAAAATCTATTCAGTGCCTTTCTACTTGTATTTAGATTAGATTGTTCCCTAACGCGACTTGCTATCATTTATTTGAGAAAAGGAACTATTTAATTACTTTCATTTAGAATTTCGATTACAAATTAGACCCAGTTATTTGTTTATTTTTATTTATGTATTTGCTTTTTTTTACTTTGGATTACGGATTCGATCTAGTTATTTATTTTTATCATTTAAGCTAATAAAACAGTTCCTATGACAATGCTTATGTTTGGATATGTTATAGAAAGGTGTTCATTACATGGATGAATCACATCTGGTATTTTTCCTACAAATACGTATTTATGATTGCTTTCTTTACCCCGCGCTACTGTGGCATTATTAATTCATTGTTTACTTAAACGTAAACGTAAACTTAAACTGTATATGGCAGCAATCGCAATTTTTCTGTCCATATACTTGATCGCAACTTTAATGACTTTTAGTCATTAAAGTAAAACTAATATCATAATTGTACTTATTCCTAATATATATTACTACTCCGTCACTTTCATTATATTGACTGTTATTATTATAAGTAACTTCATATCCTGGTAGTTTAAAACAGTCCATGTTTTGAATGTGCCATGTTTCTGAAAAAATTATTACCCCGAAAGGGTTATGAAATTGAGTTAAAGTTTATTTGTTCAATTGTATTATTTTTCTTCTTCTGTAGTATCGTGCAATTTGCGATCGTTGCTGAGTACTTTGTATCAAGTTTTTCACCATAATTGTTGTTAGCATGTATACAGTTTACCCATTGAAGTTCTTTTGCATCACAGGTTTTGCTGTCATGTTGCCCTGCGCAGTGTTGGCAAGTTTTCTCTCTTTTACAGTCTTGTTGTTTATGCCCAAAGCCATAGCACTTTTCCAGTCAATGTTTATCCATTCCGCTTGTAACATTATTTTATACAGGGTGGGTGTCTACTGCGAGGACATAGGATTTCTCCTTAACTATTAGAGATATCAAAATCAATTTTGGTTGGTAATACACAATCATTGGACCTACATTCTAAAAATATTTAGGTATATACACGGTAATTGACAAAAATATGCCAACCCAAACTTGTTTTTTTTAATGGAACACGCTGTATATTATTGCATTTGTGGATTCACTGTTACAATAAAAGTAGAGAAATTTGTATCTGTATCACTAACCGTTCTGCAGATATAGTTAGATATAGTTAACTTTGGAACCAAGATGCGAGCGTTGTCACCACGATTTTGTAGATCTGTTTATACCATCGACTATTAATAATAGTCTACTAACAAACAAACTGGGAAATTTTTGAAACCGTGTAAAACTATACAGAATGATTAACTTACGCGAAATGTAATTTTTCTCAATTTTTCAAATGCAATACCCTGTATATTTTTTCACATTTCGGTTCCCCGTGAAAAGTAGATACTAATTGATAACAGGTTTCATAACCATAAGACGGGCCCTTCTTGAGATATTGACACTTTATTTGAAAATATTGACATACAGAAGATCAAATAAAACAAAATCCAAAATTCAGAACAAATAAGAAAATACGAATGACAAATAAATTCTTTTTTGTAGACATCATGGTAATAAGTAATTTACGGTACGACGTTTCGCCTATTTGAAACCATCATTAATTTAGTTTTTCAAATACGGTCCTGCTAAGTTAAATATGTGTTTTGAAAGATTTGTGAATTACAAATTCAACGATGTAAAATACATGATAGTTGATCTACGTTTCAGACCCTTTTTTGACCATCCTCAATTTTTTCCCATGTTCTGCGTTATTCTCAATGCTAGAATAAAAATAGTAACACCGTTTTGTGGAAGTATGTTTTATAAACTTTTAAATAATAGAATAGAATTCTTTATTTGGTGTTTCAAATTGTTGTAAACATCATCCTCTTACTTACTTGATATATGACCCTGATAAATAAACGCTTATTTAGAAAAAAAATTTTATTCCATGTTCCTGATACAAAACACAAAGTTACAATACTTGTAGACCTGCTAAAAAATAACTAAGTAACTAAGAAGAAATACACAAAATTCTAAATTTAAGTTTCACAAAAGGTGTTCCGTCTCTAAGCATAAATAACATCTTTTTACTGTCGATTCTAAAACGTTTCTAAGCATATCTGGGGTAATTGTTTCAAATGCTTCGAGAACTAGCCTTCGAAGATTATCTTCACAAAATTTTTTACGTATCCTATCCCCAAAGAAAAAAGTCCGCCGGTGTAATGTCTGGGGAACGTGCTGGCCAGGATACCTCTGAATATGTACCAATCCATCTACCAGAGAACCGATCTGACAAATATTATTGCACAGCTTGTAACAACCTTTTTTTGTGGTTGTATTAAAAAGTACATTAATTTAAGAATCGTTCATCTATTTGGCATAATATTAGAAAAGTTTTTAATTATTAATATGTAGAATTGAGAATGGCAATTTAATTAGCATTTCCTAGAACAAATCTTTTGGGTGTAATATTACATAAATAGTTTTAGTTCCCTTTCTTAAAAAAATGGATTTATATTATTGTATTCGCGCAAGCGTGAGGACTTTTAGGGGAATACACTTGAGTTATTCTGAAAGCTTTTTTTTTTAATTCACTTAATGCTGAATGTTAACAGCAATAAGCATGATTTTTACTTAATTTTTTATATTTTGGTGCCATCAGAATTTTGGTGGTAAGTTATTTTTTTTTCTCATTATATTTAAAACTAAAGCCTTTGCTTTTTTTAGGCACTTTTTTAAGTACTCACTTTTTAAGTACGCACTTTTAATTACCTTTTAATCACTTAATTTGTATAGTTAATTTGCACTTATTTGCACTCCTATTTGACTAATAATCTTTAATGGCACGTATAAGTCAATATTTTACTATACTATTATTTTAAATGCCAAGTTTTACTTGATTTACCTTTACAACGCAAGTTCTACATACTTTTACAAATAAATTTGGCGGATTAAACTTCTAGGAAATTCCATATTTTAAGGATAACTAAGCAAGACATTGACCTCACCATATGAACCATTCTGCTTCATAGTACCTGTAACAGTGTATGTACAGAACCGTTAAAAGGTAAAGTTTTTTTATAATTTAGTTTAGTTTATGACTTCTGAATTTTTTTTCGTTTTTGAAACATATATTAAATAAACTTATGTATAACTTGTTATTTTATTTTCATTGGTGTTAATTTGTTTATAGTATTCAATAACTAGGTTTTGTTGTTCCTAGATAGATATATAAAAAAAAAGACAGCATGGCGCTCGAGAATTTATCATTTTTTCATAATTTTTAGATAACATTTGTTTTGAATTAAGGATAAGTGAAAATAATTAAGCTGATGAAAAGCATGCAGTATTTCAGATGCGTTAATTGAACCCTCTCATTTTAATCAACCAATGAGCCGACGGCAGTAGCGAAAATCATTTGGTAATTATTTTTATTAATTAAAATTATTTGATCAATTTATTACATCATCGCTTTTGTTTTAACATTATAAGTTGGCCCAGTTTTAGTATATCTACTGTTTTAATGTTACAAGCTCTTGAATTATGTGCCGGCGCTCCATCTTGCATAAACCAACAATCGTTGATTTCTGAAAGAGGTAAATTATGTAAAACTTCTTCTACATCATGTTATAATAAATGTAGATACCGTTGATGTCAGTGAACCTTGGTAAATGAAAGGTCCTAATACTTTGGTACCAAAAATTCCCATACAGTAAAATCAAAACGATTTTGGTGTCTGGCCATTTTTCAGTAACAGCTAGTAAGATATTATTAACTTTTTCTTCATTAGACAGTTTCTTTCGAGATACTACAGGCTTTTGGAAAGAGCCATATTCTTTCAGATTCGCCACTAGTTTACTATATGTTCGCCTATTGTGCTGTATTCTTTCAGGATATTTATTTAAATACATTTGATCAGCTTCAAAACAATTTCGTTGACATAACAAATAACATGTTAACTAACATATCAAACTTCTCTTCATATGAAAATCGTACCATTTTTCACTAAATGAATATTTTGCAAACGTAAAATTACTACCAGCAAAAATGACAAATAAAATAATTCAATAATCTCGTGTCGTATACATTTTCTTAAAGCCACCTATTTTCTGATAGTTTGAGAAGTACCTACCTACTATAAATATGGTAATATGTAATTTACCAAGCTTTCTGTAGTTGACGTATTAGAATTAGATTTAGTTCGTTAGTATTGCATCTTTGTTATGTATGTATTTCAGAAATTGGAATAAAAATTGTTTTCAGAATAAGCATTTAAGTAGGTACTATTTCAGAGACGCTTTTGAAAAAATGGATAAGGTTGCAACAATATGAAACACCAACTAAAAAATTGTATTCTAGCATTGAGAATAACACAGAAAATCGGAAGAAATTGAAGATGGTCAAAAAGGGTCGGAAACGTAGATCAACTACTATCATGTATTTTATATCGTTGAATTTGTAATTCACAAATGTTTCAAAACACATATTTAACTTAGCAGGACCGTATTTGAAAAAACAAAGTTAATATGATGGTTTCAAAAAGGTGAAAAGTCATACCGTAAATTACTTATTACCATGATGTCTACAAAAACATAAAACATAAAATGTAAAATCGCGATTTTCACTTTTTTTATAAATATCTCATCACCCTATAGAAACATTTTGAATTTCTAAACGACATTTTATTGGCCCCCTGAGTGCCCACCTTTTTCTCCATTTAACCTACTTTGTAGCTCTTACCATTTACGAAATCCCCATAGTGGCCCTCCTTATCTTGGACACGTTGTATAATGTTAAGATATTTCATAGTTAATTAGTGAACATTATTAGTGTATATTATAGTTGGGTTAGATTTTATGAACATGCATTCGTGCCTTTACGACATTGCAGTAGAAAGTATTTCGTTACTTGTTTTAATAAAGTAAAGTCCATGTGAAATTGGTAAATTCCAAAAAAATGGCTTTAACCCTTTGGGGACGGTATTCAGAAAAAGTAATTTAAAATATTTGGTTATTATTTTATGAAAACAATGATATATGTTAATACAATTTTACCAACAGTTACATTAAAATGTGAAGGGGTTGGACGAGGGGTGGCGGTACCTATGTGTACCAACCGTCATTTCCGTTGGTACTTATATGTACCAACCGTCCTGTATAAATAAGTAATAACAGTAATTAGAATATTATTTATTGGTTAGTTGAACAAAATTTCTTTTTACTAAACTGTATGGTATAACATGAAACAATTTTTACACAAAGGGATGTTACACTGTTGACAGAGAGTCTTTGTCCTGGTTTGCTTTTTGTATTCAGTACATCTTACACATCTCCTTCTGGTTGTTCCTTCAACTTGCAAATGTAATGAGACTTCACCATATAGCTTTCTCTTTTATGAAGTAACACCTTTTCTTACGTAATGTCTGGTTGTGTGGCTGGCTCCCTCTGCGAGCCACTCTTCAGACAACTTCACCAAAAATGGAAGAAACGGTATTTTTTCTCGTCTAACTTGGTTGTACATTATCCAAGCATTTGTTGCTGCCATGTTCAATAGAGTGTAAAATACTTTCTTCCACCATTTGGCGGATTTCCTATTATGATCATAAAGACCTATAATGTGATCTGCGCGATCAACACCTCCCATTATTTTCCTGTAGTAGACAATTTGTTCAGGGCAATCAACTTGTTTTGTTGAACCAGTTTTTGTTTTTTTCGAAATTTCCTTAGTATTAATGTAATGACAGTTACTTATCACAGAAACTTCTTTTGTGTCGTGCCATTTCACATATAGCAAACCAGGACAAAAACTAGCATGCTCCTTTCTCTAGCTTTTTTTCTACAACAGGAACATTTACTCTATTTGTCATAACTGTTCCTAAAACAGGATACCTTAGAGTTTGGAGCAGTCTCACACTAGTAAAAAAGCGATCGAAGCACAATACCACATCGTTGACTTTTATTGTTGATGCCAGTGAGTTGACAACTCTTTCACCTAAAGTATCATCTGGAATAGCAACGGTATCTTTACCTGTATAAATATTAAAATCGTAGGTGTATCCTGTGGCGCTATCACAACGAAGCCACATTTTTATGCCCCTTTTTGTGGGCTTTAGAGACATATACTCTTTCAGTGATGACCTGCCTTTGAATTTTGTCATGGATTCGTCGATACTTTGAGTTGTACCATCCTGACGACATCGTTGAAACGTATATTTCAGACAATCCCCTAGCCTATCGACGTAGTACGTTTTTGGTGCTTCCTCTGGTTTCTCTGGAGAGTTAAAATATAATTTTGAAGTCAGCAATAGAAATCTATCTCGTGAAATAGCGTGTCTTATTGCTTCATTTCCCATAGACTTCTTGTACTCCAGTTATGTTTCAAAGCCGGAAGCTTATTATAAGACATAATAAAGATTGTCCCTATAATTATTTGTAGTTCACCTTTTTCTGTCATTTTATCAGACCTTCTTTTTACTCGATTGGAAATTTGTAGACGCTCATTTGTATAATTTATAATGTTCAAATAGAGTGAATGCGGAAAAACTTTGTGAAAAAGCTCCATAGGTGACAAATTCCTAGTAATGTCTAATGCCAATTGATAATCTCTTTCAAGTGGTAATTGTTTTGATGGTGTGAATTGATTAGTCGGTGTGTTTCATTGAACAACCTCTATAACCCTTTTGTTCTTACCCTTGCCCTTCGTAATAGGTTCATCTCTTTGCAAATCTAAAGGTAAAGCGACTGACTCAAATTAAGCTTCTATTTGTTCATTAGCTATATTATTATCTATATCTGAACTATTTGAATTAGAAGAATTTACATCATCTTTACCTGACTCTTGTTCATAACTTTCATCAGAATCGGTATCTGAATCTCCATCGGAGGGTTCGTAATCGTCACTAGAATCTCCAGAAAACGATTCCTAAAGCTGCTCTTCAAGAAGCTGTTGCAATTTTTTTGGAGAAAGGGGTTTCTTCATAAATGACCTGAAATACATTTTTATTACTACACAACCTTACAAAACTACTGGTACACAGGTGTACCACTAAAAAACCCGGCTGGTACAAATAAGTACCACAACAAGTATTTACGCAAAAAAACGTTCATAATTTTGTCAAATTAATATTTACCTGTTTCTAGATGCGGGTCGATCCGTAACCAAAGAATATTCACAACAACTCGAAAATAAACACTATTTAGTTGTTTATTTTATTTTGCCACCATAATGTTCTTTATACGCCCCCAAATGCGGGCGTAATGTGGTCTTTATAGCACGGAAATGTCATTGTTGCTAAGCAGCATGATTGACAGCAAACACATGACATGATATGTCACGTAAGTTGAAACTTATGTATAAATATTTCGATTTACTTGGAATTATTTTTGCCTGGGCGGCCTCAAATTCATCTAAAATTTTTTGTGAATAAGTTTTTGCGTTTTCACCTTCCATTTTGGAATGCAAATTATTTACAAACAGTACCTTAGCAACAATTTAGCAATATCACAGTATCATAGTAACAACAAATTAGCCTACTGTGGTCTTTATTTCACTGCATTTGCATTTAAAAACTTGCCGAAAATACTGATTCTTTTTAATATTTTGTTCCAGTTTCATGGTGCAAAATAAAATAAAACATTGTATGTACCACGGGCATAATTATAGATTATGGCTCTCAGGAATATTTAACATTCCCTCGAGCCATAATCTTCTGATTATGCCCTTAATATATAAATATCTATTATAAACGAAATAATACACTCTACATGCACTTGTCTAGTACACCAAACTGTAAACTGAAGCGATGTTGCCGAAGTGCACAATTTTTCACAATGCTCTGATCGTAAATTTGCCAACAATGCCCAATATTAATGACTGGTACAATTCTCATTTAAATTTAACTAATACTTTATTCTTCAGGTAGTTTGAAATTTCTCTGGTACTTATATGTATCTGTCGTCCCGAAAGGGTTAAGCAATGAAATATATAGGGGTTACTGAAAGGAGCTCGGTTACGAAAATTCGCTTCGAAATGTAAGCCAGCGTGTTAAACAAAGCAAGATGCTGGGAGGTTGTCCTTGTCGTTCTTATGTACTCAGAGACCTCTCTGTATGTACGTAAGCATCATGATTGGATATTGTTTGTGTTTTCGGACTTTTTAATATTCTCGATATTAAAATGGTTAAATCGTGCTGTGCTTGTGAATGCTCAAACGAATGGAGTCCCACAGGAACTATAAAATTTCATAAGTAATTATTTTTATTAAAACACGATAAATTCTACCCGATGTTGTACCTAACCTAAAATACTTTTAACGGCATGTCATTAGTAGTTAAAAAGTATTGAATTTATGTGTTTACTCGTTAGATTCCCCTTACATGAGCCTAGAAGAGTAAACCTGTGGGTCCAGGTTTTACATCGGAAAAAACTTCAAGCCCACAAAATCAATGGTACTGTGTAGTGAGCATTTTAAACAGAGTGACTAGAGTCATCTTTACAACAAAATATTCTGAAGCTGAATGCAGTTCCCTCAGTTTTCAAGTTCCCAAGTTATATGTCTAAGCATAGTCCTAAGAAAAGAAGGCTTTTAAATCGTGAAAATCTTGATGCTGTCATAGAAGAACCGGTATGTATTCGATACTGTATATCTATAAACATTTCTAAAAAATTCATTTTTTAAAGTTCATCTAACAAAGCTTTTACAACTCAGACTAAGGTAAAACTTCGGAAGAAACTTGTGCAACTAAAGGTAAAAAGAAGAAACATCAGGCTGAAATCGATGAAGAATTTAGTCCAACGTTTAAAGAAGAATAATAGGTGTTCGGACAATATCGAAGATTTACTAATGAACAACTTCGAAGGATTTCAGTTGTTTGTTTAAAAGTGAAGAGAAGTAAATAATTCTAACAAAGTAAAAACTCAAAAGAAGTCTGGCCAAGAAATAAAATTTGCTCTTACGCTAAATTTGTATTAGCCTAGAGCATATGCATTTGTTCATAGTAAGTTATGTTTGCCAGATCCTGCTACTATAAGAAAATGGTTAAGTTCCCTTAATTGTGAAATTAGTTTTTTAACCGAAGTGTTTCATTTTTTAAAAGAAAATATATCTAAAAATGATTATTTAAAAGATGTAACTTTAATTTTTGATTCTATGATAAACATTATGGATGTCAGTATGTGTGGTATAGGTAATGTATGTAATGAGGAATTAGCTACGGAAGCTTTAATGTTTCAAATTGTATCATTTACCAAAAAATGTAAGTGTCCTATTGCATATTTTTTTATAAATAAAATAGATGCCTTTGTGCAACACCAATTAAATATAGTTGGTATCGAAAAATTATTTCAAATAGGGGTTAATGTAAGATCAATCACATCACTTGTAAAAATTGTAAAGATATGTTATTAAAAAATATGGACAATCAGGACCATAATTACTGTATAAAAAGAAATAATTTCACAGATTTTACACGATATGTAAATAATGGTAAATTGTATTCAATATTGTAAAATACACAAATTTAGAGCTGAAGTAAATATGAATTTTGAGTAACAAATCTTTAAACACCGAATAACTGTGTTGGTTCTTCAACATTTGATTGGTAATATCAAGCTGTATCAACCCACCCATCCAGTTGATATGCATGAAGAACTTCATGAACTAAAAGTAACTAAATTTATTGTTAGCACATATTCTAATATATGTATCCAAACTAATGCTAAGAAAAAACACTACAGTTATTAGGTGACAAAAGTAATTTAGACAAAAAATACATAAGACTATTTTATTTTATCATGTTTGATCATAATGTACAAAACTATAACAGTCGAAAAACTTCAGTGTCCAGTGGAAGTTTTCTGTCAAAATTTTGCAAGTAGGTACGTTTTTTTGTAACTGATTCCAAAAGGGTTTAATATTATATACTGCACGGCTGGGCGCCATATTGAATTTTTTTTAATGGAAATAGGGCTTGTGCGGTACATTAAATGAAAGCCCTTAACAAATACTAACTAATCCCCAAGTTTCACTTTTTAATATTGCCAAAAACAAAATGGCGGCGGATTAAAATTTAAATTACCAGTAAAAAACAAACAAAAATTGACCACAACTCTCATATTATTACTTTGCGAATGTAATTTTTGTCAAAAATTAAATTTTCAATCCAGTCACCTGGTGTTAAACAAAAGAAAACTTTAACAAATTGTATAGACGTCAGTTTTTTAGAATAGTTGTTTTAGTGACATTTAAAAAAATATTTTGGTTCTTATATCTGCTTTTAGCAAATCAGAAAAGTGAAAATGGTTAATTTTTGGCTTATGCAAGAAAAAGTAGAGGCTATTCTCGTTTATGGTATAAGTCAAAATTATCATGAAGCAGAGTATTTAATGAACGGTTTCCTAATAGCCCTATCTGTAGGAAGTATCTGCGAGAATTAGTAAATAAATTTTATAGGACTGGCTCTATAAATAGTGAAAAACCTCTTGGCCATGTGCGCATTCCTGAAGACACACAAGTTGACATAATTGCCGAAATGGTTGTAAATCCCACAACATCTATGTGAACTCTTGCGGAAACTTCTGGTGTATTTTCAGCGACAGTGAAAAGGGTATTGAGAAAAAATAAATTCCATCCTTATAAAATTTAAATGTTGCATCAACTGACTGAAGATGATCCTGATAGAAGAGTACAATTTTGCGAAATAATGACCACCAACTTAGAAAGGCACCCAACTTACCTGCAGAATATTTGTTTTGGTGACGAGTGTAATTTTTTCTTGAATGGAAATGTTCATAGACAGAACGTTCTGTGATACGAATCCGCATGTATTCCGGGAAACTCGCACCCAATACCCACAAAAAATAAACGTTTGGGCTGGGATACTGGGAAACCACATTGTAGGTCCCTTGTTTATTGACGAAAATCTAACAGGGCAGATCTATTTAAATATGCTGGAAACTACGATCGACCCAATGATTGTTTAAATAGCAGAAGCTAACCCTCATGAATTTGATATGGATGTAGTTTTTCAACAAGATGGTGCTCCTACCCACTATTGCACACCAGTAAAGGAATATCTAGATCAAGTGTACCACGATCGTTGGATAGGACGCCGAGATCCAATCGAGTGGCCTGCTCGGTCACCCTACTTATCACCATTAGACTTTTTCTTATGGGGTTATCAAAAACAAAAGGTGTATTCCACAGAAGTCAAATCGATCGCAGAATTACGAGAAAGAATTACCATTTGCCAAAATATTAACTTGGATACGTTCCTTAATATGCGAGCAGAAATTAATCCCAGACTTTACCATTGCCTATTAGTAGAGGGTAATCACTTTGAACACCTCATAAATTAAAAAGTAGATCAGTGTCCACAAATGTCTTTTTTCGTTTAATACAGGTTTTGCATCAAACCATTGTTTTGTGACATTTGTGGTTAGAAGTTTTGAAATTTTCCCTTGAGTGATTGAAACAAACATTGACTTCTCTTAAAAAAATGAAAATTAATTTCCATACCTACTAATTCTAGTGTTTTATGAGTGGTGCCATTGGCTTATTTTTATGTTCGAATTCCCCTTATTAATACTTAATATTAATAATAATAATTTTAAAATAAAGATTTTCTTTTTTTATTTTAAAAAACTCAAGAAAAACATGGACGAGCGTTTAAACTTTAATCCGCCGCCATTTTGTTTTCGGCAATATTAAAAAAGTGAAACTTGGGGATTAGTTAGTATTCGTTAATTTTCATTAAAAAAAATGCAATATGGCGCCCAGCTGCCATATTGGACTTTACTGGACAAGACAATTTCACCAAAACATACTATTTTTAGTACAATTTTATGTGGCAAATTTCAAATTTTTTTCTTGAACGGTTCAGAAAATATTGTGGTGGGGGGGGGGGGGCGCACTTATATGTGCCTAAATGTAAATTTGTTGCAAATAAAAATACCGTTAGATGTTTTTTTTATTTTTATTCATCGATCCATGCATCCTCTGAAGCCTAATAAATCCTTCAAAATACTACACATTGTGCCATGTCATGTAGATCTTTCAAGTTTTTAGACAGGGGTATGAAATAACTTTAAAATGCAAGCAAAAATAAATAAACACTCATATTTAGCTCTAAATTTAAAAAAAAGAAGGCCCTGAAAAGTTAGAAACTCATACTATGTAGCTGCAAAAAAACGAATGGCCTTATTAGTCTTGTATTTTTGCTAATTATTAAATAATTTTATTGTAATAAAAGTAATGTACTAACAAATCATATAATAACGTATAAAGCCAAAAAAAAGCTCATTATTATCTGACCTAGCTAACATCTTTCTCCATTAGATTGCATGTGTAAGAGTGCGACAGCATACCACCCGCCGGCAGCTTTACTCCTCCCACACACCGGCTCGTTTTTTCTAGCACGGCGTACGCGTTCACATTTCAATGGTGAACACTGACCTACAACAATAAGATGGCTGCCGTGACGTCAGACTTTCGTAGTCCATTGTCAGAAAACAATCACATCCCATAAGAACGTGTATTAAAGTTGTCCAACATCAGACAAGGTCACACGTTGTGACGTCACTTGATAATGCCTATTATTTTCACCATAATTTGAGCATGTATGTACAATTCCATTCTAATTTCCTGTTTGCTATCGAAATTTCGCTGTCAAATTTTTTCGTTAGCTCTTTTAGGGAAGTATCAAGTTTGTTTGTTATTTCTTCAAAAATTGTTGTGTTAGATTTGTCCTCCAAGTACGCCCTTGGATTGGATTGTAGTTTTGTATCTAACTTCAAGTTGTTTATCACTTGTTTACAGTCCGTACAAAAGCAATATACAAACTCGTCATTCTATTATCTTACCGAGTTTAGACAAATTTATCTTAATACAACTTATATGAAATAGTCTTGCACAGACCCCCATCACGTTTTATCAATTTACCGTAGTCAGTTATTTTTTTATTACACTTTGCACACAGCTCATCCGCAGCGCCGTCTGACATCCCGACATCTTTTTTATATTTTTTATAATAAAAATCTACTAGGAAGGTTAATTAAGAGAGAAAGTAATGATGTAAAGTTACAAAAAACATCTAGCAACTGGAAGAGTTGCTTTATAACCATCTCGAGGATAATCCTTTTGTAGAATACACCGAGCTAGTAGTGTAGTGGTGAGACGACCTGCTTAGCATTCGGGAGGTAATGGGTTCCATTCCCGTTACTGTCTACCTTGTATGAGGTTTTTTCAGGGGGTTTTACTAATACACATGTAGCGGCATGGTCACTGCGTATATGCACACCATGCGCGGCTACTTAGGCGAATGCTGGGGTAGTACTTTCCCCCTCAGAACCCTAACTCCGTTCCTTCTGATCCTATCCTGAACACACCTATCCTTAATCCCACCATGCATATACTAACTCCGTTCCTTCCGATTCTATCCTGAACACACCCATCCTTAATCTCACCATGCATATATACGTAATGTATGTATGTATGCTGGGAATCCATAATTGTGGCTGAAGGAGCTCGGGAATCTCGAGCAGCCCGCCCTCCCCCTTGGGGAGGGAATGAAATACGTTGCCTTTTCCTCTTTTTTTTTGTAGACTACGTTTGTATTTAAATTAATATTTTATTTCAGTATTTAGGTACAGCCTCAGGCAGGCATGCGACAAAATAAGTACTTGATTACAGATACAGGTATCGGGTGGCCCGTTTCGTATGACCCATCCCCTTATATATTCAAATAAAAGCTGTTTATACTCATCGGATTTTTATCAAAAAATATAGGACCTATTCATTAAGGAGTTTCTTTCTCCATATGCCACACCAAACTTTAACGGATCTTCACCCTTGCTTTTTGGTTTCTTATTCTGTTTATTTTCAACATTCCAATAACAGGTATTATTTCGATTGAAAATATCCGCAATAGTTGTAAATATGAACTCATCCGTCCAGAATACATTTTGAAAAATACGATCTCTAAACTGCCAATCCGTCAATAATGAACAGAAAATCATCCGACTATTCAAATCATTGGTTCTATTTTTTGCTTTGGTTGAAATATAAAACTTTTATATTTTTTAATCTTGAGACGTTTCATTAAAGCAGATCTCGGAATGTATAGATGAAGAGGTGCGTTCCGTGTTGAGGTTATTGGATGGCCGTAAAGTGGAGTAATATGTTCTCAGTAAGAACATGTCTTCTTCTTACTCGTTTCTAAATTTTTTTTGAAAGTATGATATCGCCTTCAAATTGTTTAGTGAGAGCTGGAATCGTTTGAGCGAACTAAGCAAGATTAGTAATCCAGTTTTGACAAGAGTTCTACTTTTGACATATACAACAACCTTTCTTGGTGCTATGGATATGTTATTTTTATGCATCCCAATATTTAAGATTTACCAAAATACAGTACCACCAACCAAACAAGTCCAATGAAAAATATGCGAACTAATTTCAAAAATTTGTGGCGGTAAAACGTTAAGCCAATACTTACAACGCCACCATGTACAGTCCTTAACAAAAGTCATAGTGACTAATGCAATGGATAAAATTGCAAAGGCAAAATGGCAAAGGTTTAAATTTACCACCTGTGTAATATTGATACTGCGAGTACTTCCATAGTGTAAGTAAGAAGAAAGGTGTGTCAAGTCTCCGATATGGGGATTTCTTCTTTTTCGTGCGGGGCGCTGGTGTAGTTAGAGGGTAAAATGGCGACGAACAACTTCTCAGAATGCAGTGTCAATCAAAGATTAGTAAGTATAAAGATTGGAAGCAGGACGACTGCAACAACAGTAGCGCCATCTATTGCTTTAGCTGTTTCCTGTATGTCAATTTGATGTGAATCAAATGTCAATTATTCTATTCTACCTGTCAATTACGTATTTATTACTACAGATAAAACTATTATCTCGAGTTTTGTTGCTGTTTTATGTTAAAATTGTTTTAAAATATTGTTCCGAGTTTGTTGTGCATTAGAAATTGTTTTCAAGAACAACTATGAGTCACGGTACATATTGTATTTTATAGTTTAACAACAATAAGAACAACCCATATTTATCTTTTTTCAACCTCCCGAAGAATATGAAAATGTAAGTTGTTGTAAAGTAATGGGTTATCATAAAGTAAGGGATTAATTTCAACTTATTATATATTTTTACCAAATAACATTAATAACAAAAAGTAAATGGAATCTAGCTGCTTAAATAATGGGATTTCAGATGTCAAACACTGGTTACCTTTTAAATAACCCCATAGCCAGTAATCCGCTGGGTTAATATCAGGCGACCTTGGTGGCAATAAATTTGCAAAATGTCTGCTTATAACACGATCTTGAAGAACCCCAGCTAACAATTCTTTAACTGGTCGGTAAATGTGCGGAGGTGCTCCATCCTGCATAAAAATCATGTTTTTGGTTTTGCAATTGTCGAATTGCATAATCCCTTAACATTTGCAGGTATCGTTCACCAAGAATAGTTACAGGTACGGCTTCCTCATTCCGCATTTCCTCGAAAAAGTATGGACCAATGATGAAATTAGCTGTGAAACCGTATCAAACGGTGACTTTTTTGTCATGAAGACCTTGCTGAACGATTTAATGTGGATTTTCTGTTGACCATATTCGACAGTTTTGAGTATTCACTCCACCATTAAGAGAGAAATGGGCCTCATCTGACCGTAAAATACGGGATAACCATTCAGGTTCAATTTCCATCTGAGCCAGTGTTTGAAAAGAAAAATCTTACCTAAGACCCAAATCTATCGAATTGGAGGAAACAAAATAGGTTTGTAATCGTAAGTACAAAATTGTTCGTACATCATTTTGAAAAATTATTAGTCTATCCATCATTTATTCTGAATATTGTAGATGGAAAATCTAGAAGGACTATCAACGGGAATCCCAGTTGCCCTTTCTTTTTAAAAAGTGCATATACGTTATTTTGCAATGAAATGAAATCCTCGTTCAGAAGCAAATTTCAATGTAGATATGATGATGTCATGTAAGAATTGTGCCTATTGTGGTATTATGCCTCACCAAAGGAATACAGGCCAATTTCAAGGGCACTCAACTTACCTACTACTCGAACATTACGGAATTAGCAATCAAAATAAGAGTTGCTTCTGGAATCAATAGTGCTCTTTTGGAATCCGTGAAAACGCATTTTCAAACACATAGTCAACCATAGTTCCAAAATAACCGTCTTGTTTTTGATGAGATTTCAATAAATTGAGAACTGCAACAAATGATAAGACAAAATCACCTTTGGTGTGCCTCATTTGTGGAGTAAGTTTCAATTGGAAACACATTGTTGGGTATTGACTTTTGGGTCAACAGTGCAATATATGGAGAGCTTTGGACTAATCGTAAAAGCAATTATTTGTGACCAAGGTCTTTTATCATAAACAACAGAAAATTTATTTTATATATGATGTTCCTTACTTTTTAAAAAGCCTCAGGAACAATTTGGCAAAATATGACATGTTCTATAAAAGGAAAACAATAAGTTGGAAATACATTGCTTCAACGTGTACCTCGACTAATCCCTTGAAGTTACGCTTGTTACCAAAAATTACCACTGAACATCTAAAGGTCAATACTTTTAACGCTATGAGGGTAAAATATGCATCTCAGGTGTTGAGTGACAGTGTAAGTGTTGCTATGTTAGTCTTTATGCATTTGGGTCTTGTTCAATCGAGTGCACAAGCTACTGCAGTTGCTTCAAGAAAATAAAATAAAAATGAACTGGGCCATGCCAGTTGATTTCCCACACGAATTTTTTTTGAAAGAAATTAATGACAATTTATGTGCGGAAAAATTTCTGAACGCTCGCCGAGAAATTCCCCCCTTGTTTAAAGGGACGGCAGATCAGCATTGAAAGCACTATACAATTAGCAAATGATTTTAATGTTGTTTATAAGGTGACGAAACTACTCACAAGGCAGTTGAATCAAGATCCCCTTGAAATTTCTTTGCTTCTGTTAGCTCCCAAAATCCTAGCCCTCAACAATTTCAAAATGCCCTTCGACATAATTAGATCACAAATATGGCTAAAATGTCAGACCGCACAAATTGTGAGAATGATTTTAGCATCATGCTAACAAAACTTTCAGAAATGTCCAAAATTATGGATAATAACAATACTGACGAAGAAATCACAATAAATTGTGACTCTTTAGTAAACTTGAGCCAAAGAGTTAGTCTATCTGAGAAAAATGCAATTTTTACGTGAGTGGTTATGGTGTAAGAAAGTATCTACAAAGATATAATTGTGAAATATGCAATATCTTAATTGATAAAGATAAGCTTCTAGTAGGGAAGCGCCAATTATTCACATAATCTTTGCATCAGAACAAGTATATTCTTTTTTAAGAGACATTTGATGTCCTTTTTAATTAAATATACTGGTCGCCACAAATAAATGAACACACAGTAGACGCTGATGTATTTTTATGACATTTTCTGAAAACGTGTATTTTATTCCTATTAATAAAAATGAAAATTTTAGCAAGATGCAAATATTAACACTAATAATGCGTCGACCCTCCTCTATTTCTCACAGATTCATCTAGCCCATTAGACATAGTTGAAATGAGTGAATCTATGCTAACCTGAGGTATACTATCCCACGCTTCTAAAATCCCTTGTTGAAGGACATCTATATTGTTTGGGAGTGGCTGTAGATCATTTATTCATCGTCCTACCATATCCCACAAATGTTTGATTGGTGATTAGGTGAATGAGAAGGCCATGGAAGCAGATCAACATTAGCAGTATTTAGAAACTCCATAGCAACCCTTGGGGTATGCGGCCTCGCATTGTCTTGCTGAAAAATTGGATTTTCTATTTCTTGCAGATATGGCAGTAATACTGGTGTTAATGTACCGATTTGCAATTAATGTTCCCTCAATAACTACTAGAGATCTGCTTCCATGATAAATGCCCCCACACCGCCACACCTTTAGTGAGAGCAGAATGTCATGTTACAGAAAACTGCAAATTGCGTGTTTCTCCAGGACATTTTGCAGTACGATGGCGTGGAGTTAGAAGTAAACAAAGCGATGGACGGTACGATCTGAGCTCAAAAGATCGAATCGAATCCTCTCTATCACCATCTATCACTAATTTCACTTCATCCCGAAGAGCTACAAGCCGAAGGTGACGATCAGTAGTGCGTCTAGACATCCGCGACGCAAACGTCGTTATTCATTGTTTTCTGACCATGTTCGCCAACATAAGGAAATTGTGGCGACACTGCATTCGACACGAGCGGCAACATCACGAATTGATAATCCGGCTTCTCATAGACCTATTATTCTGCCACGTTCGAACGCGGTTAACCATTGGAAATTCATCGTACAGGAGGCATTATTTTAACTTTAATGCGATTACTTATTAAGTCTACAAATATGCTTAACATTGACACTTAAGTAACTAATGTCAAATGAAAAGAAAGTTTCATTGTCGATTATTACTTGATTAACCTTTATTGTATCTTGCTGAAACTTTCATCGTTTCTTAATAGGAATAAAATACAAGTTTTCTGAAAATTTCATTAAAATACATCAGCGTTTACTGGGTGTTCATCAAAACAAAACAATAATTACCTATCTTGCTTAAAACTTAAGTTAGAGAAAACAAAAGAGAAACAGAAGTTTGAAGAAACAAAGACTTTTTTAAAGATGATTTTCAAAATGACGACCATTTTCCTTTATGCAAAATTGGCACATTTTTCTTTCAATAGCGTTAAAAGGAATCATAGGAGTTCTTTGCAAATTTCGGAAAGTTAAATCGATTGCCGCATGAAGCTCCGCCACAAACTGACATTGTGTTTTATAGATTTTATTTTGCATGAAACCCCATAAAGAAATCCAAAATTGAAAGATCCGGAGATCAAGGGGGCCATCTTACAGGTCCGTAGGTACCAATATATCTTTGAGGTAAGTTATTGTCTAAAAATTTAGAGCGTGAAGTTGTGGCTTGTGGCACCGTTTTGTTGAAGGTAAACGGCATTATAAAGAGCCAATGGAACATTTTCCATCAGTTCAGGAATAACTTCCTCACGGATTTCTGGACTTTTGCTTTTTTGCTCCAAACAAATTGGCAATACCTTACCTTACTACCTTACTAATTGCACACAAAAGACAATTTTAGAAAATCTTAAATGGTGAGCTTGTTTTTGAAAATAATTCTATACAATTATATATTTTTAGAAATTCCACATTATGCCTAATAAACTTAAGAAATATACAGGGTGTTCCGTTAAAAAAAAAACATGTTTGCTTCATATCTAAAAAAACGGAAGGTGTTAGAAAAAAAGTAACTACGCCAATGGATTCTAGGAAAAAAATGTTATAGGAATACGTTTCAACTTCTTCGATAAGTTTAAAGATAACTGAGATACGATGGTGTCTCGAAAACGATACTTTTCAATTCCACCCTGTATCTTGTGCGTTATGAAAATTCTGCTGGCGTCATCTTTAATTTCACAAAGAAGTAGCACACTGTCGCGAAAACCGCAATTTTTATCTTTAAAAATAAGGGAGATACCCCGCAAAAGTACCGAAAAGGGGATACCCTGTACATCTAGTTTTTATTTCCGTAAGTGTTTCAGAAAGAGTTCTTTAACATTCGGCGTCAGAAAGAGTCTTCGTTTTTTTTGCTCTCCATACTGTTTTTGTTGATATTCCCAAAGCCTCCACAGTTAGTTCAGCTGCTGAAATATTTAGACTTGTTAAAAGGTATATGTGTCTTTAGAAAAAAGCGTTGGCTTTCCGTATGAACATCTTTCCTTCATCGGTAATTCTTTTGACTATATTTCTGTTTTGTGACGCCATTTGTGTTTTACACAATCACGTAAGAATCAATGATGGTTACAATTATGAAGATACACTCGATACCCAACTGACAAATTTAAATCGATCATACACCGGGCGTCTTGTAAAAGATGCAGATAAAATCCGAGCTAAATTTACAAATTATTTTACACATTAGAAATTAGAATGCAAGATCGAATGGTTTAATTTGTAAAAGGTGTCCCAACAAGAGCGCCGGATTTAAATTTGCCGCCATTTTGTTAATACGAGTTGTACGGTGATTTTTTTTTTACAGTTGTCACGTACAGACCACGCGATATTTAAGAATATGGAGAAGTATTCAAACGAACAACGTTTAATTATTGTAAAAACATATTACAAAAATGGTGAAAGTTTTGCGAAAACAGTTCGCCAAATACGTCAAGTTTTCGGTCGCAATAATGCGCCAAATGAATCGACAGTGAGGCGTTTAATTAAACAATTTGAGACCAAATTTACGCTGATGGATCAGAAGACCATTGTACGTCGTCGTCCTTCTCGGTCACTTGAAAATATAGCCACAGTAAGTGAATCTGCGGCCGAGAATCCAGGAACTTCCATTCGGCATCGTGGTCAAGTATTAAACATTTCCAGAAGCACTATGCAACGAATTTTGGTAAAATATCTGCATTTGCACGCGTGCAAGGTTTAATTGGTGCAAGAAATCAAGCCAAGGAACCATGAGCAGCGCCGTGGATTTGCTGATTGGGTGTTGGAACATCATCAAATTAATACGGATTTTTCGAAGAAAATAATTTTTCAGATGAGGCGCCTTTTCAACTCGACGGATACGTAAATAAGCAAAACTGTCGGATTTGGAGTGCTGAAAATCCTCGTGTGATACTCGAAAAACCAATGCATCCACCTCGAGTAACTGTTTGGTGCGTATTTTGGGGTGGCGGAGTAATTGGGCCGTATTTCTTTGAAAATGCGGCTGGAAATGCGCTAACTATTAATGGTGGTGATGTGGAGGACATGTTTTCCAACAAGACGGTGCGACCTGCCAACAATGGTGTTACTGCAGACCAAATTTCCAGACCGAGTCATTTCTCGATTTGGCGATCAACATTGGCCACCAAGATCGTGCGATCTAACGCCGATGACTTTTTTCTTTGGGGCTATGTGAAGGAAAAGGTATATGCGAATAAGCCTGAAACAGTTGAACATCTTAAAGAGGAAATACAGCGTGTTATTGGTAAAATACAGCCACAGTTATGCGAAAACGTTATTCAAAATTTCAACAATAGAATAACCCTGTGCCAGAGGTTTCGTGGTGGCCATTTGCCTGATGTATTTCACGTTTGATCGGAACTATTTTTCTTTATGTTGAAATAAAAATGTTTGCTTAATTAAAAAAATAAATGTATTTTTCTTTAAAATTAAATCCGGCGCTCTTGTTGGGACACCCTTTATTTTGTAAGGAATAAATATAGACATGGTTACCTAATATTTTCTTTTTTTTTCTTCTGTATCACCAGGTTCACAAAAAAATAGTAACTCAGGCCCTTCTTTTCACAATCATGTTAGAGTATTCTTTTAAATTAATGTCCCAAACCGCAGATCTCTTCAATTTCGTCAATAAATACGAGGGCGTATCTTTATGTTATTTACTAGCCATGCAAAAAGCACATAAAGGAATAAACAAAAATATTTTTCTACATAACTCCCTTCAACACTAATACACTTATTTCACCTTTTTTTCAATTGCCCCACACCTTCAGAAAAAAATTCCTTCGGTAACCCTGCAAAATATTCTTCAACAGCTTCTTTGAGTTCTTCATCAGAAGTAAAACACTTTTCCCTAAGATGCTTTTTTAAATTTTTGAATTATAAGAAGTCTGACGAAGGTAGGTCGGGGCTATAAGGTGGATGCCTTAACTCCATAAACCCATAGTCATTGATTATCTGCTGAACTTTGATTACCTTGTGAACACAACAATTGTCGTGCAGCACAAGTTTTTTTTGTGGACAAGGATGCGGACATTTTTATCCAGAGCAGTTTTTAAATTTTTAATTGTGGTTCCGTAGGCCTATCCATTTATGGTAGACTCACTCGGCATATATTCCATAAGCAAGACTCCTTCAGCATCCCTGAAAAGAGTTGCCATCAGTTTTTCCAGAAAATTGTGTCTTGGCCTTTTTTGGTGGTGGAGAGCCCTTATGAACCCGCTGCATGGATTCTTGTTTAGTAGAAGGGTCCCAGTGATGTACCCAACTCTCATGCCCGGTGAAATTTTGCGAAAAAAAAATGTTTGTGCCTCTCCAACTCGACCAAATTTTCTCGAGAACCCTTTTTCTGTACAGTTTTTGTGCAGGTGTAAGCAATTTGGGTATCCACCGTGCAGACACCTTCTTCGAACCCAAATCGTCATGCCAAATTTGGGGACACTTGTTTCGGATATACCGACTTCATTGGCAATGACACCAATGATACCAAATTTTTCACTTTTCGCACAATGTCTTCAGTTCGAGCTTCAACGGGTCGTCCGGACTTTGGGTCATCATTGATTGATTCTCGACCCCATCGAAAGAGTTTAGACCAATATTTTACTGGAAAATAAGATGGTGCATCTTCCCCATACACAGTAACCATTCTTTCATGAATTGCTTTTGGACCATTGCCTTCTTTTGTCACGAACTTTATTACACTGCGATATTCAATCTTAGTTTCACTCATTTTATCGACAAATAGACTGTCTCAAAGCTCTGTAAACGGCACAAACGAAGCACAACTTAGCACGTGTACTTCTAATAGTGCCAGCAATTTTGTAATAATTTGTTTGACATTGTCACGTTTTTGTTTCATGGCTAGGTTGATAACATAAAAATACGCCCTCGTAAATCGATATTAATTCTTCACTTTCTATAGTAAATATAGCAGGTATTTGGACTGTTTACACATTTCTTGGTGCGAGGCCGTTCTTTTTAAGGCCGAACACCAAAAATGTGACAGCGCACGTGTTCCCAAGAAAATTTTTTGTAATCGTTTACATAAAATTAGAAAAAAATTAAATTTTGAAATATTTGATGACAAATGTCAAATTAAATACAGAAACAAACAAGTTTATATATTTAGTTACATACCACTTTTTTTGTTTATGTATTAAAAGTAACGATTACAAAAAAATTTAAATATTCAAATAACTTGAATGTTTATCTCAATATAAACTACGTACATACCAGTAGTTTTATTAATAAACTACTTGAGCACGACAGAAACTCATCAGAACGTTAAACAAAACGCGCTTGAATTGAACAAACAATGGCCACATATATCTAAAAACGCGCGCCAACGCCGTTCCAGGCGAGTTTTTAAAAACTTTGCGTGGGCCGCGTACGTAAAATTCTAATCGCTCGTTACCATGTGAACAGTATCTACTAATTTCATGTATTTTTAAAACGCATCTCTCATCTGTACTAAGTCTAAGGCCTCGTTCAGATGAGGCGTTATACGCGCGAACCGAGTAAAGCGTATCGAATCACGCGTTTATGCAATACTTTCGTTCACATACATTCGCGCGATTGGCTGTTCGCGTGCAGTACGCCGGGATCTCGACACACGGAGAGAACGCGAGATTTGCGAGCAGGTCGACACATTAAGAATGCCATCATTGCGTCGACTAATCACGCGATAGTTATATTTTTGTTTGTGTTGAAATGGAGCAGGACTGTTTTGATACGGAATGATTTATCGATGAGATAGAAAAGAGAATATCGATATGGACACAGAATGGCCAGATTATGCAAATATAAATTTAATACGAAGGGCTTGGGAACAACTTGTGGAGATATTTTGTAATCCAGGAGATTCAGAGGAAAAGAAAAACACTGGTAGTAGGCACTGCATCGGGCGTCAACGTGGGGGACCTATTCTTTTTGTTTGTTTACTACACTCGCTACAAAGAATAAATTATAGGTTCTTTTACAATTCTTAATAATTTCAACATCCTTTAATAAAAAATTATATTGTTTTTGTGAGAACTTAAAATGGTTACCTCTTAATATAATTTGGTTAGTTTCGTTTCGTAAAGATATTCATTTAATTAAAATTTACTTCACTATCAGGTTTCAGTTTGAGTAAATGAACTCGATGTGTGCTTCACCAAATTCCTTTCTTATTTGTTTGCGCCGGCTAACTTGTTTATTAAAAGAAATGATTATTGTTATCAATTACAAAATTTATATTCCATTTGCTTAAGATATATGTAATTTGTAACTTTATTGAAATTACTTCTTTCAGTATTAAAGCGTTTAGTATTCGTAATGGTTAATAACAAAAATTAATCAAAACGTTATACTTATTTAATTAACTTGAGACTCATCGAAATGCTTTGCTTACATTAACCCATAACAAACAATCCTCTGTTATATTTAGTATTCTTACAATCTAACATGTACAAATGATTTCTGTATCAACCGTGAATGAAATGTGTTGCATTCAGCGTTGATATTGTAATCTTAACGGGTGTCGTATAAATAATTCACCCACTTGTGATTAATACTTCTATCCCAGAGCTATAATTAGCTATGGAAAATAATGGATAACTAAAAGATTATATGCCACTTTGCTCATCGGTAGATTATTAGGTCCAGGTTCAATAATATTTGATTTGCTTATTAACAAAAATAGAATTGCTTCGATATTTTCGCTTTACAAAAAAAATGTGTTGCTTCAAACCTGAAAATAAATAATGTAATCTCGGACGCCAATTTGTTTTTAAGGAACAAACAAACCTTAAAACAGAAGTCACAAAAAAAATCATGAAAATAAGTAAAAAAATTATGACAAGGCGTTTCATTACGATACTTAATTTGATTATAAGGATGATCTCTTAAAACTAATGTTAGTGATTCTTAATTAACTGCCTTAAACTAAAATATGAATTAATTAACAATATGAAATATCTGAAGTTATTTCTTTTACATTTTGGGTGTCACTGGAACTTCAGCAGATAAGGAAATTCATCACTTTAAATTTATGGCGCAATTTTGATGGAAGTTGAAGTAAACAGCAGATTGATATGCTGGTAATTCCAAATATATAGAAATTTCTTTATAAACCTCCAAACTGAATTGATTTTGTATGGTTCAAAGTAAAATTTAGCAAATGAAATCCCACCTCGCAGGAGCAAATGCTATTGCATCATCTTGCAACGTTGACGTTAAAATAAAATTAAACCCAAAGTAAAAATAAGTGGTAAGAGTATAACTAAAATTGCCATATAAATGTGGCACTCTTAATAAAAATTTAAACAAAGCAACAATGGCTTCTACTTAAACACGTAGTTCAAGCAATGAATGCAGGACGCTCAAAGTAACCCTGTGCAATGACCGAAAATGACTCGAAGCGCGGAAAGGGATATGCAGAAGTATAATACTTTATATAATTTATTGAAAGGTTTATATATGAACATTTTTTACGCCACTAAGGTATGCAACTAACGCTACACGAAATGCACTTAAGTTGCCAATATGAACGTAAATTTTAAACACACATAAAAAGGTTTGTTACAATATTTAAACACACATTTAAAGGAAAATAAAACACATATACATTTCTTTATGATACAGTTTGCAATCTTACTTGTCACATTTTGAAGGCCAAAGGTCCGACGATTCGTTACTATGCCACCGCTCTGGAGCCATATTCCTTTGTTCCCCCAATATCTTTGGTGGACGCTTGTCGCTGACTTGTACAATTCCAATTTGTCTTTCCAACAATTTATTGATTCTGTGAATATTTGCTGGATATATTATAGTTTTTAATTATCACTTTTAATTGTTCAAGTTTCACTACGAATAGCATGCAAACACAAACGGCATTGCAGAATCGTACAAACCAATTGTTAATATTTTCGTGTTATTCTTCAGTTACTGATGAACCAATTTAGGCCGGTTACTGTATTTTAGATCGTTCCTTCACTATTTAAATGTAGTTATGTAGGACCTCCAATATTTACAAAACACGTAATTTACATTTGACGTTACTTTTATTCTCTCTAGCCTTTTATTGTTTTAATAAGGAAGGTATTCTTACTTCTTTCCTATTACATACTAAATTTTATCTTACTTTATTTCTTAATTTAGAGGATAGCGTGACTATATGCTACTGCCACTCGTGCCTCGGCAACGATCACTCTTTGGTTAATTTCAACCAACCTTCACTACTTACTTAAAACTAACTACTTATTGTAAGTCATGTTAACAGTTCATTTCCCCCCTTCTACAATTCATTTATGCATTTGCAAATTGCTGCGTTTAGTTTAAATATTTTATAATTAAATATGTACATAACTTATTGAAATAAATTCAAGCTTATGGTATCAATATTAAATAAACTTATATATAAACAATAAACAATCATTTCTCAATCTACAAAATAACACATAAACTATAAAATATCATACAATTTAGCGCGAAATTTGAATTTCTCAGCAACCCGTTATAGTACTCGGATATTATAGTATCAGTAAACAAAAATTAAATATTCGATTTTGCCAAGGGAGTCCCTCATTAACAAAACATTCGGTGAATTCGTCTCTTGTATTTCTCGATCTTCTACTGGGTCTTTATGTAGTGGTATTCAAACCACTAAGTGATGTGTTATACAGCGTGAGGTCGTATCTACAACCGTCCCTTAGTCTCACGTAATTGTGAAGAATCCAATAAGATTTAATTATATTCTCCACGAAATCCATGTTTACGTTGAGCGGTCTATGAAATATTCGCCATTTATTTACCATTATTCCAAAACAACATTCAATGCCTATCGTGCCCTCGATAAACAATAATTGAAGATTCTCTTTTTGTGTGTTAAGTTTTTTCCCGAATAGGGTCGCATGATATTTTCTGTCAGACCGAAGGCTTCATCGCCAACACCAACTTCGTTAATTTTCCCAATCTGTAGGCATAGTGTGGGTCTGTAAAATAACAACCGGTAGCTAAGCGCCTGAAAAGAACAACTAAAATTAATTTCAAAATAATTCTTGTTAATATTAAATTAATAATTCAATTGGCGCAATGTTTTAAAAGTTCGTATTAACACATATTTCGTGTTTTATATTTTTCAAATAATTAAGTCCTTTGATAAATTTGAATAATAACATTCCTTCAGGGTATTTTTTCAAATTATCTACACTACTTTAAAATAATTATGTTACATATTTTTATATTGGTTTCAGGAATTTCACAAAAAAAAAATTGAAGGGACTTCGTGATTGCTCTGTCCGACAGATGAAGAAAACAAAAAATACATCAGGTTCTGGAGCTTGTAAAATGAATTCTGAAGAGGGAAATAAAACTATCGAGACTAATATTGAAGCAGCGCCCGTCGAGATACCATCCACGGATTCTCCTGCTACGTCAACTGATCGATAAGGTGTTATAAGACCACCATGCAATAATCAGCCGAGAAAGAAAAAAAAGTGAGTGGAGCTGATGCAGATTCTTTGAGTATTATAGAAAATCGTATTGTAATGATCCTAAAAATCTTTCCAATAAATTTTTCCTATCCTAGAAAATAATTCCTATCAAAACTTATTTCCTAGTTACTTATGCAACTGGATTTCTGTCTTGTTTATAAATCAATTTGTTGCGCACGCCTTACCCACTCCCGTCCCATTTTTTCTATGTCAGACCGTCCGATTCCCAGACAACCCCCCCTACCCACGATCCTAACCCAACTTCTTCACAACCTCCCCGAGGAGATAGAAGAACCCCACTCCATATGCTCTCCGCATCCCCCCGTCTACCTCGATGATGACCTCGCAAGATACCGGCACTCTACACCCAGCTAAACACCACGCACTCTTAAACCGATTGACATAAATATTAAAATATATTCCCAAACTTACTTTTAATCTTGCGTTTGTACCTGATACACCGGCGACTCACCTAGATTTATACCTGCACTTTTATTTCATTTTCATTTATACCAGCCAATCATCCTCATACATGTTACTTGTACCTGTTCTCATTAATCCTGACGAGTCTTATTTATTCCACTCTTGACGTGTGTTTATTAATTATTCCGCGATTCCAGCCAGTAATCCAACCTTACATCATTACTCCCTCAATTAGTATAGCTTAAAAACCGTTTCTGATATATTTATTCGGTGTAAGTACCCAATCAATATATAAGGACGCTTTACGGTAGTTTCTTTACTAATGTTGGTTTCGGTAATTACACGCTGCCAACTCACATCCTTCCCCTTCAGAGGGCTTCACTCGAGAAGAACAACATCCCTTTCTCCTCTTCTTCCAACTCCAAGGTACGTTTACCCCGGGCTGGTCTATCTCTGCTATAAGGGAACACCTTTGATAACAATCCCATCCTCTCTCTCTCTCTCTCTCTCCTCAATCAAAATAAAATTATAAATTACGAAAAAAATGATATCATTCTGCCATTCACCATCACTGTCGCCACCTACCTTGTTACACTTACATCCGCACACCAAAAAACCTCTACAATACATTTCCATCCACCTACGTTCTCATCATCTTAATTAGATCAAAACTTTTTTCCCAATTGTGATAACCCTGTCGTATTAAAGCAGTTTCCCATTATTCACCATCATCTAGCACACCCTCAAGACCAAGACCTCCGGCCCGTAAAATTCCATTCAAGACATCAAACTTTTATTTTATTTTTACTCAATAAAATTCCATGGAAAATCCAATTGATAACGAATCATGTTTAAAATCATATTTTACACGTGCAATTCATTTCATTTAATACTCAATTCACGAAATTAATTAGCACCCCCAATTACTAGGAAATATTCCTTTATTCACCCTAATCTTTACGACTATTTATTTTTCAATATTTCCCTTAAACGACATCATGAGCCATTCTTGGCGGGAGTTCAAATTGGGAAGGAGCCTCCAATCCAAGGACGGGACCTTAATTGTGTCGGTTTCGAATAATTTATTGTGTTGTAATTAACCATAAAACACTTAATAATTATTACTAGTGTTGGAATTGGAATAAATAAACATGTATATAAAATTTCAGTCTTTCCATACAGATAGACAACACACACTTCACGAGCTGTGCCTTAATCGCCTACCCCAAAGGAAACCTTTTAAATGTAATTATACGTAAATAACACAACAGCAATATGTAGAACCACCGTTTTCACCACAAAGTTCCACTTCAATAGCATCACGTGTACGGACAGAATACTTTCGAGATTATACAGAAAACTCTCAACATTCTCCGGGCATAACATCACCAATGTGCAATGATTCGCAAGATTCTGAGTGTTTGGAATTATTATGAGTTTTTATTTTGTATGTAATATAATAATAAAGAAACATCTCGCACTACATAGCTTTCACAGAAGGATTCCTTTATAATATCAAGCAGATCATCAAAAAACATACTCTGTGCCATCATGCCCTTTAAAATTGGATGCTCCATGTATCTTCTACTTTTCTCTTGCGTCTTTGTCAACGACGGTAAGCCATCCACAGTACAACTGCTTTGTTCAAATCCATTTTGAATACTGTCCTGAGCTCCGTATGTTCTCGTCAACAAGAATCGCTACAAAAAAAAACTCTCCACCCGACACGCGCTATACAAATCGCCTCATCTTAACAAGGCCTAACTCTTAGAACTGTGCCCACAAAAGCTAAACTATAGATAGGTTCTCGCCGAGAGTTTCTCCAAAGCCTCATTTATGCGTGACATGAATACGCTCGTTTTAGAGGAGCATTGATTAAAATGGTACCGTTTATACATGCGACTTGAAATCGTACGATTTTTCGTGTCGCGAGATTTCTAAACCATGTCGCCCTCTCCTAGAAAATGTGCGACTTTTTTTATCGCGCGACTTGTCTAGGTACATTGCGCTAAATGGGAATGTTTATGCAAATGCGAAGATGCGTGACTTTGATGAGCAGTGCTGCGACCAGTGCCCGGCTGCCTGTTTGTTAGTCCGTGTTGAACATTGGTGAGGTAGTGTGTGCGAGTGTTTTGATCATGGATACCTTTAGAATTGAAGAGTTCATTCATGCCATAAAGGAAAGAAAGTTTGCGAATTGTTAAAGAAGATTTCGCAGAACTACGGGCGAAGAATCAGGCACTATTCTGTAAGTTCTTATTAAACTAATATTAGGTAATATTCAACCTTATAGGCATGGGCGCCCGCAGTATACTTTTTAGTAAAATGTTAAAAGTAAATTAAATAAAGATAAATAACGTTCTCAGATAATAATTATTAATTAACCAGACATACGCTAGAGACTACTGAACTATTGTGCAGAGAGTACAATCCAGAAGAGGCTGTTCGTTTCCGTTTCCCTAGTTAAAAGATTTCGAGGCACATACTCCTAATCCTACCCTGCTGGCCCGCATGCTGAGAGATAAGATAATTTGTTGTTGGTACAAAAAAAATAGGCACATATAAACTTTTTCTGTATACTTTTTATCATTTAGTAAAATGATGGCTAATATTACAAATTGATGAGGCTCAGCATGTCCACCAAGAAACACCCAGAACTGTTTTCCTGCCACGACACAGAACCTTGAAGGCTGGAGAAGTAGATGGCCAACTCGTCCCTATATGCATACGCCTGTTTCTGGTCTCGTGGTGTGTGGCTAGATGTAGAAAGTCCTTCTTCACAGGTGTCGTACAAACCGACATACTCCAGTGGATCACTGAACTTAAAACCATCCCTATTGCGGACGTGGTTGTTCAATGCTGTTATCCAGGCTCAGGTTTATAGCACGATGGAAGATACGCCATTTATAGGTCATAATGCCAAAGGCACACTCTATAAACATGCGAGCAGTAGACAACCGATAGTTAAAATTCTTCTGTTTCTTGGGTAAATGCGCTCGCGGATATGGCCTCATTAAGTTGACGAATATCCCGAATTGTTCATCGCCGATCAAAATGTGCGGCAAAGGCCTGTAGTCTGGCACCAGTAAATCTGATTGTGGAATATGCAAGGAACTGTCAACCAATGCTTTGCCAAAAGTTAAATCAGTGAGTCTTGTTTGGTATGCAGCTTTCCCTACTGCACCAATATCAACATACAAATACTTATAATTGCTATCTACTACAGCAAGAAGCGCAATGTAGAAAAAATGTTTATAATTATAGAAGAGTGACTCGGAATGTGCTGGGTCTTCAAAGCGATCCAAAGAGCACGACATACGCTTGGTACAATCTTGCTAGTAGTTGTTACTCCAACTCTAAATGTGTAGTGCAAGTCTTGATAAGAGCAACCCGATCCCAGATACCTGTAATAATACAAAGACAATAAAATTAAATACGCGTACACACGCACGCATACAAAAACGGAGCGCAAATACACATATCTTAGTTTCTAATTAATATTTTATTTTTAAGGTGAAGAACTGCAAGAGAAGTGGCAACACAGTCGGGATGTATATGTTCGCTACAAATGGTCACTTAGAACTAAGACAGGCCAAACAACACTGACGTCTTCAACTCGTTACTTCCAATTGTACAGCCTCTTCCCCTTATCTTAAAAATTAAATTTCGAATGGATGTAATGAAATTGGCTATGGAATATTCAAAAAGAGCAGCTTTTGAATCTCCTTCATTTGCCACACACAACCAGTTAATAGGAGCAGTAAACCAAGTTATTAACATGCCCCCTTTTGTAAACATGAATCAACGACCTTATCCATCTCTCTGCTAGATAAGGCATCTTCGCAACCTACAATCAGTTTCGTAAATTACAATAATCCTCAAACCAATACCACTTCATCAACACCACAAGTGATATTGGTCCTATCACGCACAATCTGTCCTACTCCACGCAACTTCGAGGAACATTCGTCATTCTCAAGAGAAAATTGGCAAGTTTACACTACACTTCAAACCCGAAAACCGGATCAACAACAGCCTCATGCTTCACGCATTGACTATTTGAAATCTCCAAAGAACCATTCAAAGGAATCAAGCTCAACTTATAGTTCTAACAGTGAAATTGAGTTTGGCTAAAATCTTTTTAGTGACATTTATTTAAGATTTACTTTGTCGTATTACTTTGCTTTTGTTACATTAGCATTCGAAGTAACATTTATTTTCACTATTTTATTATTTTCATTGTTTAACTCTCAAATATTCTTCTGTACATACAATTTGTTGTCCTTACCATTACCAACATTTCTGGAGCAGAACACGCTCACACTCGCACTAGATCTGGTTTAATTTCAATAGCACCTTTAAAATAAACCACAAACTCATCAAACGATGCTACACTAATTGGAAAGTAATTAAAAAAACTGCTCACTATTGTTCCTCAACAAACAATATAAATTACGAAATGCTCCATAGAGCACAATTTATTGGATAGACGTCCCATCTTTGTTTCCTCCTCTTTTTAAATATCAAATAATAAGCATACACTACGCACGGATCCACTTACTCGAATGACTTACTCTGGTGTTAATACTGGAAAACGCGCGACTTGAAATCGCCCGCGCTTTTTGAAACAGTTTTAAATTAACTGATTATATACAAATTATAAATTTACAATCTAACTATAGTCTGTCCAAACCTCCAAATTCAGTACGGGTTCTTATGGAGTAACTCTTTTTCTATCTTTAGTCATTTCTAAATAACGGTATCCTTGTTCTTCATAGCGATGTTGTCAAAGGTAAAATGTAATTTAATAATAAATCAATATCAATTCCGTGGACTGTCAAATTTATTGCTTGCTTCTTCTACGATGTTTATTGAATTAAACTAACTTCGCTTATTAAAAATCGTTCTTTTTAGAACGCCTACATCTCATTCACGCGTCTTATAAGGTAATGATGAATAATTTCTATAATTGTATGATTGAGGTTAGTTTGTAGAATTTTGTATCATATGGAGATGGAAGCTGAACGTGGTCCTGCAAACATAAAACGACATTGTGGAAAACACTTCATCCGTAAGCAGAAATGCATCATTATGAATGTACTTAATTATTTCTTGGTTACAATAAACCTTAGTGCAGCTGTTACAGAAGCCAGCAAAGTTTTATGTTGCACAGAGCGTAGTATCTACGCTATCAAAAAGGAAGACCAAACCCGAGCAGTAGCTAGTCCGAAAAAACGCATGAAACGAAAAGGTTCACAACTCAATGATCGTCTTCATGCATATGACCAGAATATGCAGTCAATTATTCGAGGTCAAGTGCACAATTTTTTCATTGAAAACATTCCACCAACGATGAATTGTAGCCTTTCTTCCATTAATGGTGATGATGATCTACCAAATTTTAAACGCACTACACTATTCAACCTCTTGAAAGATATGGGTCTTAAGTTTCAAAAGAGCATCCTTGTTGAACGTGATCACATTATAAGATGGAGACATAAATACATAAGATGCATCAGAAAGTTCCGAGAAGAAGGTACTTAGCCTTTTTATTCGATCTCTAATTACATATTTATAAAACAATGTATTTCGCATAATTACCAATGTTCACTTTTTATGTAAATATATTATATGGTGGTCGGCAGGTATTCGTTCAAGGGCTCAGTACAGATTTAAAATCACCAAGTGGTCTTGGACCCCCATTTACCACCAAATTCAATTATTGTTATTGACAATGCTTCTTATCACAGCTGGAAGGTAGAGAAGATTCCAACAAATTACGTGGCGAAAAGAACAAATTGTAGATTGGCTTATTAAGAAAGAAATGCCTATTGAAGATAACATGTTGAAGCGAGACCTATAGGCTGCTGTAGCACAAGTGAGGCATCTATATCACAAGAATAACCTTGAGGTTATGGCACAAGAAAGAGGTCATGAGGTGCTTCGTTTGCCTCCTTACCACTGCGAATTAATCCCAATAGAAATGGTGTGGGCACAAGTCAAACATCATATTAAAATGAGTAACAAGGCTTTTAAAGTTAAAGACATGGAGTAATTAATAAAATTTGGTTTTACGAAAAAGTAACGATTGAAAATTGGCAACATTATATGTCATGTAAAGATCGTTGAAGGTAAGATGTGGGTAGCTGATAACCTTCAAGATGATATTGCAGAGTTTATAATCAACGTTACAGAATCATCATCCGAAGACCTAGAAATCGATTCGAGCGATTAAACTGTACTGAAAAACAAAAAATTGTACTAAAATACGAGGTGTGGCTATTAAATCAAAATAAAACTTCCTATATTATATTACAATGTAAATAAATGATGCAGCTATAATCAAACTTTAATAAAATTGTTATTTTGTGTATATAATGCAAACTCCTTCCGTAGGCAAAGGATAAAGTTACCATTTGCTCATGCTGTTTCTTATAGAGCTCCTTTCACAACCCCATGTACAGAATAATTTGCCATATTGCCATGTAATGTACCACTACATTACATACGCCTACTTCGCTTTTCTAAAAAATACAGTTCAGAGATTCGATTTGTTTAAATTAAGGGTAGTCTTTTTAGGTATATTCATAAGTATATTGCAGATTTATCTAAATTTGTATTGCATTGCAAATATTTTTATTAGTTTTGAGGTTAGAAATTGTCTCTCGTACCGTAGATATAGTATTATAACCGTAATACGGTATTATACTGAATTTGGAGGTTTGGACGCCCTGATTATTATCACGTTCTAAAGGATAAATATATTTCATCCACATTTATGTTTTTGTAGCGTGTCATATTGCTTTATCTATATTATATAATTATAAAACGAATTGGTTATTATGCAACTCTTAATATTTAATCATACAAAAATTACATACAAATCCGCATTATGCATTTATGCCAGATATAAACCGTTTCGCATAAGTTTCAAAATTTCTGTATTGATAAGGTACTGTAGTGTACAGCTTCACGAACTTTAGAATAGATGGCGACAGTATTCAATATTTCAATCTTTACTCAATATGCATTTTATCAATTATATAATAATAAAAAATAGACTTCAAAACACTTCTAAAACTTTAAAGCATTTTAAAACATTAGTGAATGGCACAGTTCGTTTCATTGAACCTTAAACGCATTGGCGTAAATCAATGGCGTACTCGTGGGGATTTTCTCACAGAAATTTTGATTACCAAATTTTGTATATAAAAGGCTACAAGGCTAATTACAAGGCTGTCTCTCTAGGTTTTAGACAGGATATGAAAGCATATTATAAAAAAATAACCTTGAGTGCAAGTTTTGTCTAGTCTTTTTACAAACCGGAAATAAATTGATCTATAAATATTAATTATTAATACAATACACAATATTTGACGAAAAGAATTTGACCTTAGCCTAGATTGGGTGAATCATCCCAATCTACGCCAATGAATCATATATAGGGTTAATACTCTGACCGTATTATTTTCGCAAACCCTCTTGATAATATCAAACTTGCTGAATATTCTTTATGATCAATAATTCTAAGTAAAATTCTGATTCATTCACACTCTCCCAGAAAATCCATTAAAAAAAACGTCCTTTCGCAACTGATTAGACAATAATTTAATCACCAGTAGAGGATAAAATTATTTACATTGATAATTTAGGAAAACCTTGTCAAAGTAAATCTAATTACTTACAACCTCTTATGGGCCTCCCTCACATGTCAATATAATAATAAACTTAATTATTATTAACTACAAAAATTACACCATTATATATAAAAATACGCATCAATTTGTACATACACTTTGGGTATATCGGTCATGGCTGTAATTTTTTGAACATTAAGAAATTCGAATTTAATGCTTTTAAAAAATTGCGGCACTAATTAGGGGGTTGTATTAATATAATAAGCGAATTAAAATACCCACTTAAATGTGAAACATTATTTGGCATTCAATGGTATGCAAATGAGTGTGAAATACATTTCAAATTATGAATGAAAAGTTTTAGTAATAAGATTTTAATCGCACGCTTATTAAAGTATGAATGGATTTTCCAATGTGCAAATTTTTGTTAATAATTATTGTTTTGATCAGTGAAATAATTCTAAGAATACTTAATTCAATTATTTTTATCCCGTTCCTGAAATTAATTGACTACCAAGCGTTCAATTAAATTTCAGGCATATCCATAATTGCCAGATTTTGTTAATCATACAGGGATAATTCCGAAACGGGTAAAAAAGTAAAGGTGTGGGAACTTTTGTTTGATATTGATACTAGTGTTGATTGTGGATTAAATATAAACTATATTTGTTTAAACGTTTTCCAATTTTTATCGTATTTTATTATAAAGTGGTGTAAACATGTCTATAATCAAATAGAATAAAATTTTCGTTTTATCCACGAATGTTTTTGACTTTATTGCTTATTTTTGTATCTCACGGTGATCTTGTAAAAAAAATTTTCTCATACAATTAAGTTACAAAGGAATTCCTGAAATTCATAACTTAAGCATATATTAAAATTTGCACATTTTAGTTACGTGGGATTAGGTCCATAGAGCTCCAAACTATTCTCGTTACGGAGCCAGAGCCGATCTAAGATACGCGCAAAATGCATACGCACGGGGCGGCAGATTTGTGGGGCGGCCAAATTCTTCAAGAATTATTTATTCATTCTCTCTTCATAACATAATACATTTATAACACAAATTATTAAATTGTTGTCTGTCAACAACGCTAGTAGAATAACTACACCTACCCCCCCCAACACTCTTTCTTAATGGATTTTAATAATTTCTTGAAATTCTTCTTAGAACTATTTTTTCCATGACATCATCTAATTGCAAAGTCTAGATCAAGTTGAAATTTTGATTAATCAGAATAGATCTTGGTGAAATTAAAAAGAGATGCGCCTAAATATGTTATAACTAATTTATTCTCAGTATCAAAAAAATTGATTTTTACACAGATTGATTAGGACTAAGATCCAAGAGATATGATAAAAGAGGTTATTGCGATAAAGAGTAAACATTGTTTTAAATTTAAATAAAACCTCTTACGACAAATATACTACTTGATTGAAATCAATCTCGGAAAATATTCCATTAAATAAATTATATGTTATTATTAATCATGTTAATCTTCATTTGCTTATATTATTGTTTAAATACCAAATTGTTCAACTGTATTCTTATTGCATTGCAACGGGTGCAAACGGCATTAGAACATCGCACGGACAAATAAGTGAAAGGGATTTTATTAAAACTTTGTAGTTACGACAATACGGTAAGTCCAAGCGGATGTTTTGAACTCCACCCTGTCTTAATCTGGATAAAATTTAAACAAACAACAGGGGGTTCACTAGCATAAAACAGAAAAAAACACTGGAACCTACCTTTTTGCTCGTCACCAACGGTTCCCTGGATCTATTCTGAAACGTAATGCTCCAAAACACAACAATACTCGTACTGTTCGGCACATTCACTTTTAAATTTTTAGTAAATCCCACCTAGAATATTATTGTTAAATTAAAATAAAGAAATCTTCCCACTATTGGAAGCAACTTTAGTTTATTCTCCAATTCAAATTAAATTATTATAGTCCGTCATATAACTAATACAACCATACTGTTCCTTTACAAACGAAATTTAGCACTTAAAAAAACTCAATAATTCAATTTAACAAACATCTATTAAAATTACTTTAAAACAAATAAACGTCCAAATACACAGTCAATTTCAACGTAACGAACAACTTTTACCATCGGATATGGTTTGAAAGTAAATAACGCCTTAAAATTTAACAAATTTCACAAAATTACTATTCCTTTCTTTTGCTACTACCAAAGTGCTTTCCAGAGCTCCAGATTGGCGGCACATGTCTTTTTACTTAAATATAAATACAATAAATACGACGTCACCAGCATTCCACATTAAACAAAAGAAATTAAATATCTCAAGGTATACGTGGATAAATGACTAACTAATTACGCAAATATGTCTATAACAAATAAACAAGTAAAATAAACTGGTGACACGTAATTTACATTTAATAAAAACAAATGAGCTCAAAAATCTTCCTTTAAAACCAAACAACGTTTATATTTATTGTAAACCAAAATAGCAATAAGCACTTCCGAACGCCAAAGTAAAAACACCCAGACCTCAGACTCACTTTCTCCCGGTCTGCACGACCGCTGTCCGTACTCCACCAATTATATTCCTCACAACATCCACAATTCTACTGCATTCGTTGATAAAATTACCATCAGCAAGGCCCTACGTAATATCTTGGAGTGTTACAGTTACATCCAAGACGGGTGCTCAGCTGATACCCTCAACATTCACGTTCGTTAAACCAACCCACTTAATTACTGAACTCTTGAAAAAAAACCGTTCACGATTATTTTGCCATGGGCGATTCTAGAGCACCGGCAAAACAAAATTACTAAAATAACGTGTGTTTTGATAACTCTTCATCTAAATGCGCTACGCGAAACGGGATAGCAATCAATCTAAACTTCACCACTCTACACATTGCTCAAATATACTCGCACATAGATCGTAAAAACGATCTAGAAAATACGTTATTGGCACCAGCTCACCACGATAGCTTATTACACAAAAAAAATTGTAACTGGATCTGTTTTCGTCGCCGCTATACCTTGGAAAATCAACATAAAAAAAATCACAGTTGTCTACTGTTAATTTTCTTATCTAATCTAAGTTCTCGGTATCGCGCCGTTTTATTCTTCTGACTCGACATTCGAACGATTCCTGCGGTAATCTTAATTACAAACACTTTCCCATGACGTAATTTCCGCTCAAAACTAAGCATCCATTAACAATTACCTAAAACTAGAATCATCCGATATTTACTGTAATAAAATCTACTATCTTTACTCATTTCGTCTACAAGGATTAAACGTAAACAATTATACCTAAAATATGCGACAAGTATATTCACAATTTAAAACACCTTCATGAAAAAGGCAAAAAGACGCAATAACCATAAAACTCATTACGAATACTTTACAACAATTTCCCAAGCTTCATAAATAAATACACCGTAATTTTCAATAAAATCATACAACATAACTTGGAATATCACAAATTTTCTACTACAATTTCTACACATGAAGACAACATACATACAAAACTAACTCTATCTATCAAACTTCAATTTTGACTGTCATGTGTCGAGCGGTCCCTAAGATTTGTGCCAGGAAAAATCCGAAATGGGTCGACTAAACTCAACGAGATGGTAGTAGGTAGTAATATAAAATGTTAATGCGTCTGTGCACCTTGCATTCAACTCCTCTAGAAGGTACATCTTTTACTTACAAGTTACTTGTATGCATACATTCCATCAAATCGGTGAAATAAGTTCCTAACTATCTATAAATACAATTAAAATCACTTGTAAATTGACTCTTCTATTGTTTTCAAAAGCGCTAGTGAAAAGAACTGAAGAGTGGCAACGTACCACTTAATTAGTTACTATCTTTAATTTAAAACAGGAGTAACTTTTCTCTCTGCTACAACCCGGCAATTTATGTAGTACCGTTTATCCTGGCTGATATCAAACCAAACTTTATAATCCACAAAACAAAGTACAATAAAATAAAAGTTAAATTCGGAACAAAACTGGTTCTTCGGATTCAACGTCGAATCACCAAAACTTGTTATCGCAGAAATTAAATACTAGGCGCGTCAGGCTTAGAATGCAATCATCTTCTCTTGAACATCGTATAATTGGGACTGTACGTAACTTTATTTATGCAAACGAATCCTTACATTTCTTTACTTTAACCAGTGAACCTCAAATTACCAATTTAAATTTAAGTTCCGATAGGTCCCAAATTAGACCTATACAAAAAATCTTTAAACCATAAACTGTGTTACTCCAAATTGGACATTGGACATTTTTATTATCCGCTTTATAGACCCGATCTTGTACCAAGTGATTATCATGTCTTTCTATATCATCAGAAATTTTTAGCAGGACAGCGACACAACAATGAAGCAGTGAAAACTTTAGTTGTTCTATTGCGAATTGATTATATTAATATGGTCAGTTTCATTAACGACACCACCTAGGAAAATTTTGCCCTGTTTTTTTTTTGACGTAGCTACTTTTACGGTGCCCTGTAGCAAGCCAAGTCCCCCTTTAAATCCTCGAAATCTAGTAAAATTGGTTTTCTATATTTAATTGAAATAACGTATATACACTTTAATTTAAAACCTTATTTATCAATTTCTGGGCATTATAACAGTAAGATATGAAAATTAATAAATAATATAACTATTTACGAGACAATCTCCACCAGATAATGGTATAAACTGGTAGAATTCCAGCTATAAAATCAACGTAGAGGGGTAGATCGTTATTCAAAAAACTCAAACAACACTTCCAAAATAGCTCAGTCAAAAACGAGAAAAGGCAAAAAACGCTCTACTCTTACACAAGCAATAAGTGTAATAAAATTTTACTCAAATTCATATAGTCTACATCGTCCATAGGCAGTTTTAAATTCAAAAATCTTAATCTAAGCTTAATAAAAGAGTGTACGTTGATTCGATTACTTATTAAATTCCCCTCATACTTTAATTTACTGACTTTACCATAAACAAAAAGAAATTCTTCATCGAAAGTTACTCAATTAAAATAAAACAAATCGTTAGTATCAGAATTAACTTCACATAAAAAAAGAGTATTCAATAACTGTACAATTGGATTTTATTTACACACAAGCATAAATTGAAAAGGACTTCATGAATAATAATTTCCCTTGTTGATAAGCACAAAAAACCACTCAATTATAATTACATACGGCAAAACATATAGTTATTTTTAATGTCGTTCCTAATCAATTTATCGACCACCAAGCGTTTAATTGAATTTTACGCAAAGCGAGTAGCCAAGGACGATACTGTTAGTAGGGAATACTACATCGTCCGGGGCACGATTTGGCTAATAACCGGTCTGCCTGCTAAGGTATAACTCAAGAGACAATACAATTGCCTCGGATCGACCTAACTACAAGCAGCGTTCAAGGTCGAAACAGACAAGCCCCGTTGCTGACGACTGTGCAAGGAATGAATGGCGAGTCGGTACATGGAATGTTCGAGGTGATTATCATAAAGAAATCGCGAATGTAATGTACGAAAGGCAGCTTGATGTTCTGTGTGTATCGGAGACAAGGCACAAAGAAAGTGATGCTGTAGAGATGGAGGATGGCAGCCTAGCACTATGATCAGGAGTTGAGAGTGAAGCGCATGGCGGAACAGGAGTTGGAGTGATCGTAAGTGAAAGAGCAAAAAGATGTGTTAAACCGTACAAATTGGTATCTCCCCGGGTGACGTAATGTGGGTTAGAATGATAGTGGAGTTTCGAAGAATTTATTTTATTGCATACTATGCGCCGGTGTATAGAGAAAGATACCAAGAGTGTGAGAACTTCTGGAATGATGTAGAGAACGTGTTGAACGTATGTAAGCCAAACGAAAGAGTGATGATAGTGGAAGATATGAACAGATGGGTGGATGTACAGAGAGAACATACTGAACGTGTTCTAAGAAAGTTTGGAGACCGAAGAGTCAATGAGAATGGTGAACATCTGGGTGGAGAGACGCCTGTTTGTATTTAATACGTGCTTTAAACATAAACATGTGCATATGTATACATTGCAAAGAGATGAATCTAAAAGTATAATTGACTTGATAGTACATGATGAACGACTTACAAACCTGGAGAAAGACACAAAAGTAATGTGCGGGTCCAAGCGTGAATCGGACCACTTTGTGGTCCGATTGCGAACGTCCAGGATTAGGGTAGACAAACTAGTAGATAATGGTGTGAGAATGAAATATGCAGATGCTGTGAGTAAAGAGTTGAATGTGAATGAAACAGTGTGGAACGAACAAATAAAATACACTGACGTTGAAAGTGAATGGGTAAGCGTGAAAAACTGTATTGTCAATTGTGCCGTCGGATATGTGGAAAAGCTACTGTAGGTAGACAGAAAAAATGTGCTCGGTGGAATGAATCGGTAAAAAAGGTAGTGTGTAAGAAAAAAGATGCGTACATGGCAATGATCGCTGCATAAAATGAGACTGAGAAAAAGCTATTGTATGAGGTGTACAGATTAAAAAACAAAGAATCGAAGGAGGCAGTGAGAATCAGTAAAGAGGAAGTGATGGCTGTGGAAGGAGAGAACATACAGAATGATTTTGTGGGAAATAAGAAACTCTTCTGGAAATGAACCGAAACAGAACGCTGCAGGAGTGATGATCACGGGAAACGAAATAGTATAGGACGATTGTGAAGTGAGGAAATGCTGGCAAGAATATTTCGGAAAGATGTACAGTAGTGAAGAAAGTAAGAGTGAAGGGTTAAATAAGGAGAATGTAGAAGGAATGAATGAAACTGAGAAGGATATTGGGATATATGAGGTAGAGAAAACGGTAGCAAGGTTGAAAAACGGTAAAGGAGAAAGCGTAAACGAAATCACTGGTGAAACGCTATAGTATGGAGATGCAAAGCTTATACGAAAATTGTGTGAACTATTCAATGTACGCCTTGAGGGTGGAAAAGTGCCGAGGGATTGGAAGAGCGCGATCATTGTAACACTGTATAACGGTAAGGGGAACAAGAGTGATTCCAAGAACTACAGAGGAATAAGTTTGCTCAGTCTACCTAGTCAAGTGTTTGGAAGAATACTGATTGATAGAGTACGAGAAACTACATAAACTAAGATTTGGGATGTGCAGGGTGGCTTCATGCCAGGGAGATGATGTGTTGATCAGATGGTTGCTCTCCAGCAGGTGATAGAAAAGTGAATAAGTGTAAAAAGGAAGCTGTACTGTGCGTTTGTAGATCTGGAGAAAACATACAACAAAGTGAATAGGGAGACGCTGTGGGAAATATTAAATCAATATGACGTAAATAGGTCTAATAAACGGAATAAGGGCAGTATGCGGTAGCCGGGCATATGTTAGGGTGAGAAGAGGTGTGGGTGAATACTTTAATATTGAGCAAGGAGTGCGGCAACGCTGTGTGATGTGAACGTGGTTGTTCAATGTATACATGGATAAATGTGTTAGGCAAGTATGTACCGATACAAATAGTTTAATGATTGATGACGTAAATGTACGAGTTCTGGTGTATGCAGATGACACAGTCTTATTAAGTGACAGTGCGGATGATCTACAAGCTGCTCTGAGGAAGTTTGATACAGTCTGTGAAAACATGGACCTAAAGGTAAACGTGAACAAAACTAAGATTATGGTGTTTAATCGGGAAGGTTTAAAGGAGAGTAGAGTATTTACTCTGCAAGATGAAATCGTGGAGCAAGTGGACGAGTTGGTATATCTGGGTAGAATGTTTACTGCAGATGGTACAATGGATGGCGAGATTGCACGAAGGGTCAATGCAGGAAGGAAAGTGATTGGAAGTATGTGGACGATAATGAGAAACAAAAGCATGAGTCTAGTTGCGAAACCAGCAATCTATAATAGCGTCCCGTCAGTACTGTATGGAAGTGAGTCATGGGTATGTCAAAAAAGCACGAAAGAAAAATAAATACCGTGACTATGAGATTCCTAAGACGCGCATATGGTAAAACGAGAAGGGATAAGATAAAGAATGAATATATAATGACCAAGTGTGGTGAGGAAAAGACGATGATGGATAGACATAAAAGTAGTAGATTATGTTGGTTTGGTCTCATTGAGAGAATGAACAACGCAAGATTAACGAAGCAAATATATGTGGGTGAGGTTAGAATTAAGGCCGGGCCTGGGAGGCCGCGTTAAACTTGGCTGAATGTATGGTAAAAGAAAGATAAGGAGTTTTAAAAATAAAAGAGAGACAAGGTATGAATCTTGCGGAGCTAGGGAGGTATGCGGATATAGGAAAGCATGGAAAAAGATTGTGAATGAAAAATAAATAAGAGGCGGGGATTGTTTTGCCTACTCCGCAAAGGAATGGCGTGAAGATTAAGTTAAGTTAAAATTTTTGATTTTATTTATTTTTGGAATTTTTCTGATTCGTTTGTTATACAGACGAATTCCTAAAATTCATTACTTAAGTATAATTTATATGAAAAGTTTCACAATTTAGCTACGTAGAATTACCCTCATAAAGGTTCAAACAGTTCTCATCGCGGAGCCAGGGCGGTCAAATACTTAAATAAGAGATAAGTTTTAAAATAAAGAATTATTTACTTATTCCATCTTCGTAACGCCAGTGATTAAACTGAGTGAGTAGAATACCTGTACCATACTCCCCATCACCTTTTTCTTCATGAATTTTAATAATTTTTTGAAATTCACAACTGTTTTTTTCTGTGACATCCTCAAATTGCATAGATGCAGAATGGATCTCGGTGAAATTAAAAAATGCACCGAAAATATGTGATTTATCTCGCTATCTGAACAATTCACTTAGGGTCCTTTTACGCAGATTGATCAGGCTTGATCACGTTAAGATTCAAGAGATATGATTACAAGAGGTTATTCGGATAGGTAATTCGTATCTTGGTAAGGCTAATCATAAACACATTACATTTTTTAAATAAATTATACTTTATTATTAATCTTGTTAACCTGCAATTGGCTGATATCGTTGTTTAAATACAAAGTTGTTCGACTGCATTCTTCTTACATGCATTTAAAACTAACTCGATATAGCAATTTTCAATTTTGACCGTCAAGTGTTAGTAGATATACTATACAGATCCTAAGTCACTTTTCTACTACGGAGGGAACAGTTAGGAAAAGGGTGTTTTGCTATGTGAATCATCCTAACGGTTTTAACCAAAAAAGTCGTTAGATTTCAAGGTTGGTAACATTGCCTGTTTCAAGGTCACCGCAGGCCACGTGGCAGGTTGGTAACACTGTCTTTTCAAGGTCAAAGCGCCCATGTATATGATTTATCAAGGTCATCATCTTCAAGGTCGCCGCTTCAAGGCCACGTCACATGAAAGGTTAACACTGTCTTCAAGGTCACTCTCATTGCCAAGATTCTTATCGTACACACCTCGCTTCAAGGTCGTTAACATTGCTTATCTTCAAGGTCATCCATGCACGTACGCACGCCCTGCTTCAAGGTCGAATCAGGGTCATCATTCACATTGCCCTCATCAATATTCCTGAAGGTCATTGAAGTAACTACGTCTGAAAAAGGCACTAGAAGTTACTAGATTGGTTTTCAAGGTGATGCTCCCGTACAGTTTGTCCGCTTCAAGGTCACGTGGAAATGGTCACTCTTATTGTCAATATTCTTAACATACACACTCCGCTTCAAGGTCTTAGGATTTCAAGGTTACGTGATCAACCTTCTCGTTTGTCAAAGTCACACAATTGAGAGGAGGATGCACCAAGAACTCAAGGTCGATTCTAAATCAAATTTTGATTCTTTTCACGGTCACGCCCCACATCAATTCCAGGAAGTTCATTGGGCTCTGTTTCAATCATTGTTGTCTATGCATGTTTCAAGGTCATCAAGGAATTATTGGAAGTTTACTATGGTCACGCCCCCCAGCAAAGTGCCCTCAAATGGTTCCGTTCCCCAAAACAGGTAGCGGTTTCCTAAAAACAGGTAGCCGTTTCCTAAAACAGGGTGTCCGTTTCCCAAAACAGATAGCTGTTTCGCAACACAGGTAACCGTTTCCCCCATTTCAAGGTAAAAAAAAATAGATTATTTTGCTACCCCCACCTCAATTCTGAGAAATCAATTTTCAAGAACAAAGGGGATCCATTGTTCAGGCCGACGCTTCAAAGTCTATGCTTATAATTTTCAAGGTCACACCATTGAAAAAAGAGCAAAGACGATGCATTGTTCCGTTATAATTTCTAAAAATAGATTGTTATCTAGATACCCCCCACTTCAATTCTGAGAAATCAACTTTCAAGAACAAAGGCGATCTCGTTAGGATGATTCACATAGCAAAACACCCTTTTCCTAACTGTTCCCTCCGTAGTAGAAAAGTGACTTAGGATCTGTATAGTATATCTACTAGTGTTAAGCGGGCACTAAGATTTGTGCCAGGAAAAATCCGAAATGAGTCGATTAAACCCAACGAGAAGGTCGTAGGTTATAATATAAATCGTATGCTGCGTCTGCAAGCTTTATTTATAATATAAGGTTTGAATACCGATTAGATGAGGAGAAATAAATGAACTTGTAAATTGGAATTTTCACAGGCGCTAGTGAAAAGAAGTGAAGAGTGGCAACAAGCCCTTAATTAGTTATTGCCTTAATTTAAAATACAACCAATTCTTCCCCTGCAATTTATCTAGTACCGTTTAACCAGGCTGTAATTAAACAAAAATTTACTCCAAAAAAGCAAAATTTAATAAAACAAAGTTTAAGTTCACAACCAAACTGGTTCGTTTATTCTTTTTAGTTAACAATATATACTTGTTGCTTAAGGAAAATATGCATTTAAACTTAAATTCTTTAACGGAAACTATTTACAATAAGCGCAGTTCAGAAGAACAGCACGCCCGCCGGATCTCGATCGATGATACATGAGTCACCTAGAGGTCGATTGGCCGCTTCCACAGGTGTAAATGAACTTCCCTATGTAACCAACAGTTCCAAAAACTTAACACCTTTATTGTTTTTTTTTAATTTGGGCAAAACTAGTAGTAATAGTCCTTGCACTACTTTCTTTTTTAATTCACCACGAAATCTAGTGCCGTATTACTAGTGCAATTGTAAAAATCATGCGTCTGCTCGCGCTGGCCTCTCTTTCAACCACCAAAACAACACCACGTCTCTAATAATTAAACCACCCTAGTTCTTAATTTTGTCTCACAATAAACTTATCCCTATTATAATATTTATCTCCGTTCAAAAAGTTTCCCCGCTCAGTGCTTCAGGAAAGAGTTCGCAAATTTCAGGAAAAACTGTCCTAAATATTTTAAATTTTCGGTAAGCACCCTATAAAATAGGGGTATGAATTAAATTAAATTAAATTAAACTAAAACGGGGGAGTGATATTTCCACACTAGTTTTGCTCGGAAGCTAGACAGAATATTCTCTCCGCTATGGTTTCAGAAGATCCATCATTAATACCCAAATGCTGGAAATTCAAAAAACCTCGCCCGAGCTAAAACTAAAAATCATTTATCCTCATTCTCTCGGCGAAACCTAATACCCCTTAGCGTTAATCCTAAAGTATGTGATAATGAATCTTACTTAACTCTCTTCCTAGCGCCTAATTTCGTATTTCTACCATATCAGCAACTGTGTGCTCGGAATTTTACGTGACCGCTAAAAGCACCTACCCTGTCAAAACATCATCTTTAGTTTACTTATTAAAGTTGGTTTACCTTACAATTATATACATAATCAATACCGCAAACAAAACGTCTCCACTCCAAAAATATCAACGACTCCAAAATTTCCTCAAACTTCCAAAATTAAATCCTACGTCAAACGCTCAAACATTTATCTACAAATTTCTCTCTTAAACGGTGTAACTTACATTTATCGAAACGCTAGTATAATACTTAAATTTTCCTCCCCGCCACTTTTTTCTTAATGGATTTTAATAATTTTTTGAAATTCTTCCAACAACTACTTTTTTCTATGACATCCTGTAATTGCATAGTCCAGATCAAGCAGAAATTTTGATAAGCGGATTAATCAAAATGGATCTCGGTGAAATTAAAGAAATAAGCAGTAAGATAGGTAATTTATCTATTAGAATTGATTTATTCTCACTATATAAGAAATAAATAAATTAACTTACCTTGCATTCACCTCCTCTAGAACGTAACTTACTCCAGCCCTTCTGATATATTCTGAAATTGCAACGCTTCAATACACAACAAAGAAAATAAATCTAACGCAGTCAAAAACGGGAAAAGTCAAAAAACGATCTACTCTAAACTGATAGTAAAACAGTAATAAGTGTGGTAAATACGTATGGTCTATATCGTCAGTAGTCACTTTTAAATTCCAAAATCGTAATAAAAAGTTTACCTCGAGTAGGATTTACATTTACATCAGTTCTACATACACAAAGACAAAATTTACATCGAATGGGGCTTGAACCTTGATGGCGCAGTTGGTTAGCGCGGTACTCTAGCAAAGTACAGGTCGTAGGTTCAAATCCTACTCGATTTAATAAAATTAGTAATAATTTTTAATTACATATTTACCTTTGTACTTATTCGTTCATAACAAAAACTTATAATAATATAATTTACTAACTTCACCATAAATAAAAAGAAATTCTCTCAAAAGTTAGTCAATTAAAATGAAAAAAATCATTAGTTTGTAAACGGCAGATCAACTATAAACATCAAACTCTATAAGTAATTGAAGTTAATTAAAATTTTAATATGAAATGCAAAGGTCAATAATCTTAGTGAAAATTGCTGACGTATCAGGATTAACTTCACATACAAAAGAGCATTCAATAACTGAACAGTTAAATTTTATTTACATACAAACGTAAATTGAAACGGACTTCATTAATAGTTTCCTTGTTAAAAAAATAATATGTTGGTTCAACAACTTATCAAACTCCCCTCATACATCAAAAATTTAAAAAAAATCGTTCAACAAACAAACTCAATAAGTAATTAATATCAATAATTAAAATTTCGATCTGAAATGCAATGGTCAACAATCTTAGTGAAATTGCTGACGTATCAGGATTAACTTCACATAAAAGTGTATTCAATATCTGTGCAATTGAATTTATTCATACACAAAAAATAAATTGAAAATTACTTTTTTGTGCGATCGTTCATTTTTGTCAACTTACTGTCACTGTTTTGACAACAGTAGGTGGCATTTACTGTTTAATGAGTCTAACTGAACGGTAAATAATTTACTTACCGTTCAGCGAACAGTAAGTGAAATTCATAGTTTACTGAAACACCTGCCAGAGTTTTGGGTATATATTTATTAATATTAAAATTAAATGTACAATTGTTACAATTGGAAATGGTAATAATAATAATAATAATAGTTTAATAATAATAATAATAATAGTTTACTGATTAGAATTTCTGACACAATTATTTTACAACTGTCACATTAACATTCAGGTTACTAAGGAAACAATACATACGCTTGTGGCTCGGGTTGTGGTCATCTTTTAAGCAATTTTGAGATAAAATAAAATGTGTTTTGCCTAGATTTTGCCATCAAGTGTATTGTTGATCGCACAAAAAATAGCATAAGCATTTCGAACAGTAAGGAGTTTACCGATCTCCTCCAATATTGGCGACTTCGCTTGGCTTAGTCGCCAAACATTATCGTCGATCGGTAAACTGTCCTTACTGTTCTTAATACTTAATATACTATAGATTAATATAAATTTCTTGCTAATAAGCACAAAAAATTAGTCAATTATAATAGCATACGGCAGAATATATTTATTTTAAATAATTATCAATAAATACTTAAGAATTACCCTCTTACACAATATTTAAGCCTTAGACTAATTTACAAAGCAAACCCAATTTCAATAATACTGTTCTATTTAGAACGTTAAAAAACTTACTAATGGATTGTGGAAACACCAACTTCTTAACCCAATGGTTTGAAATATAGTCTTCGCCTATTATATAACCAACCCGCGTTTTCCATAATTTCTTAATTATGCAGATACCGAAAATTTGGCTAAGAAAAATCCATAGCAGTGTTATATGAAATCATTCCACTTAATTGACCAAAACCGAGAGAAACTATAAAAAACATATAGCTTTTATTACAATTAAATTCCCACATAAATAATTCTATTTAAACAAAACAATGACCTTAAACTAATTACTTTGTTTAATAGCTAAAACTTGTCCTGATACGCACGTGTCTTAATTCAAAAATAAAAAAATTGTGAATGCTTTAATCCATCCGTTAACATAATTTACATTAAGCATGCCTCAATCGAACAAATTCATTTATTTACACATACCAAGTTACTAACCAAAGAAGAACAGTCAAAGTTCTTCTATTAATTTATTTTACCACGTAAACGACGCGAGTATTCGATAGAGCAATGTACGGTCTTACCAAAACAAACAAATCCAAAAAATATTAATTATATTCGTTAATGAACCTTCAACATCGAAATACTAACACGTTACATGTAGCCCCCAACACTTCATCCACCGCCCCTTGAGCTTCACAACGCTAAATGTATAACTTTGCACCACTATCTGACAACGATGAAGATGATTAATAAGTTAAATTAAAAAATTGAAAAGTTTAACATTTCTTGCCTGGAACGAAATTCAAATTAAAATGTGACTCGATAATCTTCACCATGCACCGAAATCCCGAGAGTTGGATTTTATGAAATAATGCATTATTTTATAATAATTATCTCTCCTCATATAATTTTACCCATTATAAATATACTTTCAGTACTGAAATAAATTTTGATTCTGCAAATTCTAATAATTTACGTTAACATCGATCGTTTGGCAAATGTCACAAATTTACCTTCAAAACTAGATTAATCTGTAATATTTTACTTTACATATACCAAGGTAGATACAAGCTCCACTTTGTGGAGCTATTTATTAATTCGAAGAATTGACTCTCATTTCAATAATTGAATGACGTTATCCATTATCAAATTATCTTTCTAATTTTGAGAATAGAGCAATTTGCCCCCACGCCAAGGGCTCCACGGTAGTAACGCCATTGTCAGTTGTTTTGGTTATTAGAAAGTAGTTTGTCACTCTTGCGGCAATTGCTTTGTATATTCAATGTATTATTTCTACTTTGTGGTGTTTGGCTGGGAACAGTTTTACCTCCTCTCTTTTCTACCAGCAAGTGTCTCGACTTTCGGAATCGGAATCTTTATGTAGATTTCAATTTAACGGATGGATTGTTTTGAAATTTTAATAAGTACCCTACGATTAGTTAATAAATCCAATTAAGGCCATGCGCTAGCTAGTTAATTTTAATAAATTCTACTAAGTTGGTATCGCCGATTTTAATAGAATTTTATAACGTATTACAAACGTTATGTTCCAAGCTGCTAAAAAATGTAACAAAATCCTAAATTTTGGAATTTATTCGGCTCGGTGTGACTCGGTTCGTAATAAATTCTAATAGTTAGTTTTTAATGATTTCGAAATTACTTTGATCGCTGTTAATTGTTATAATTTTTTTATACTTTAGGAAAAGGATAAGGTTTAGGGTTGAATAATAAAAACGAACACTCAAATGTCAATGTTCTTTTTGAATTGCTGCAAAAGAAACGACCAGGGCAAGAGATCCAATGTGATCATATAATTTTTATAATAACTAATCGTAAGTTCTACGTACTTACAACGTAGAAAAAGATTTCTGTGTTAACGTGAGTAAGATTCAGCAAGACTTTTTCTTTTTGGAAGATAAGTTCATACATTTGGATAAATCAAACAAGGGATTTTCTTTCTAATTGAAAAAAATTATTTAGCAGTGTCGAAGTCAAACATAATTGAAAAATTATTATTATTATTAACACCACCTATTATTAAAAGGCCATTTGACGATTTACTCTACATACAGTAGCTTGATTAAACATAATTATTACTAAAATTATAATTTGGGTTGATGCATAAATACGTAATGTTTTTATTAAATCCAAAATTAATTTAAAAATTATTAATAATTTTATTAAATACATAAATAAAAAGTTTACCTCGAGTAGGATTTGAACCTACGACCTGTACTTTGCTAGAGTACCGCGCTAACCATCTGCGCCATCGAGATTCAAGCCCCAATCGATGCAAATTTTGTCTTTATGTATGTAGAATTACTTATATTGGAATGTGAGCTTGCAATATTGCAAGGATTCACACATACCAAAGCAACTTGACTATTATTTAATTAATTAGTTAATTTGAACTTATTCGTTCATAACAAAAACTTATAACAAAATTAATTTATTTGAAAAAAAAATATAAATCAAATAAATTATATTCACTAGCATTCCTTACGATTGATTCAACGTTCTGGCAATTTGTCGATTCTTAATTTTAAAAATTCCATGGTATGGAAACTGAAGAAGTTTTCAAGCAGATCTTGCACCTAGAATAATTAGATTTTCTGACCAAGTCAATGAGAAACTACAAAATGTTATATTGGGTTTTGTGCTTAATATGCAATTAGCTTAATGCAACAGACCCCATTGCATAGGCCGTCCAGGAGTAATTACAATAATAGTGCAATACTAGAATATCCTTATGGGTTGATATCGAATTATTTCAACTATTACTTTTCAATATTTCATTTCGCACTAATCAAAGAAATGTAACCATTAATTTGAGTAATGTGATGAAAGTAAAAGGTGGCCGTTGTGATTATAGTAACGATTTCCCGTTGTGATCGAGTTGGCCCTTATGGTAGTAGCAACGAGTAGCGGTTGTGATCAGGGCCATGTACAGAGTTTAAAACGTCGACGCACAGTGATTCAGAATTGAATTTTAAGATGACAAAAATTCCATAACATTTTTAATAGGTGGATTTTTTATTTTTTAAACTATTTTTGTGAGGTTTTGTTTATAACAAATACTTATAAACGGATTATACTGGGTGTAACTAACAAGTGGCGCGCCCTTATAAATTTTTTTATTTAAAACAAATTCCTGAAAATTGGAAACTAGATATATGACCCATTTGTACAATTTTCGACATATTATAACAACCCATTTTGAGTTGTATTAAAATTTACGGTAATTTAAGGTCTTTCGTTCATTCAGTTGTAAATATAAGAAAAATTTCATTAACTAATGATTTGTAAATATGTGGTAGGCAACTTAATTTGCATTTCGGTGTAACTTTTGCATATCTTCTTAAGGGTATATATTTCTTAATGGTTTATACTCCCTCTTCAAATTATTTTTCTGCTCAAATACGTTTGCGCAATACGTCATCGTTGACTTAATTCCTTGCGCAAATCTCTTCGTGCACGAGTACATGATCTAACTTCCAACGCAACCATTTTTTTACTTCCTGATGAATGTTAAGAGAAGCAGAAAGCTTTTTTTTGGGTTTTCCCTAAATTTAGTGAAAAGTGCCATTAATTTGATGGTAAGATATTTTAACTCGTAATTCTAAAAATTGAAACATTTGCTCATTTCAGGAACTTTTATTTTAGTTTATTTTTTTATTTTATTTTTACACTTTAAATTTCACCGCTTTTGATTGCACAATTAATTCTACTGTTACGCACGCTTTCATTTTATGATTGCGTTGTGCTTTTAATACAGAATTTAAACATTGATTACATTTATTGTATGAACGTTCGAGAAAATGCAATAAATATTGGTTTATTCAATTTCAAGAAGATCAAATTTATAAGAAGGAAAATTCCACTGAAGGACGTGACTTACAACGCAAAGCATTATTTCAAGATATTACGCAATATTGTGGCAAGGACGGCATCACCTCAGTTGAAATGTCCGTAATCGTTTAGATACCAGAGGTTATTAAAGAATTTGTGTACAAAATTTTACAAACAGGCATTTATGTAATGATTTTTTAGAATTTAAGGCTAGTTTTAAGATATATTTTATTTAACCATATAATTAACTGTTAATAAACATATTTGTATATTTTTATTTTTTACAATGCTATAAAATTTTTATTGTTAACAACCTCGGTTTAGTTATTCCGAGCATTATAAAAAATAACTTGGCGTCCAAGACCATTTTATTAGTGTTAAATTGCATTTTCATTATTTATGTCAAGTGAAAATAACACAGCAGAAATTGTGGTAATTAAGCAAATCAAAAGAACGAACCACCCTATGTTAATCTACCGATTTGAGTCAAAGGCATTATTTGTGGTGAATGGTTGGTATCTCCAGTTAGTTATAACGATTTGTTTTTGGAGAACATTTTTACACTCATTTACTTTTACATTTATTTCTTTATTATTAAATTTTATACGATTACCAGTTCGAGCACTTTATTATAATATGCGGAGTACTTCTAGTACTTCCTGTTAAACCGGAAGTGTTAAATTTTTATTTTCGATTGGAACACCCTGTGTGTTTATCAATCTTTTGATTCAGAATAACTATATCTGAATCTAACTAAGTGCCGTTTGTACTTTTTGACACCTAGCCTAACTTTTATTTAATATTCAGAAGACCGAATTAGTCGCATTAATTTTGATTGGACATGAACAAATGTGGTATCCAGTTATTCAGAAAAAACCTGTATAGGGTACGTCACCTTTGGTTCATGTGAAAAAATCCATTTTATGCATATTTAACCTAAAATAAAACCACTAATATGCTATTGATATACAATAGTACATTTTTCTCAGACTATCTACTTATGATTTTGATAATTATTCATGACACTAAATCTAATGTTAAAAATAAAATAAAAGTTAGGTTAGCTGTACAAAAATTATAAACTATACAAATTTATTTTCAAAATAGTTATTTACTTAACTAGTTCAGATAGTTAATTTTCCTGCATGAGCACTTTGTTTGCAAAGTGCAAATTCGGACAAAATATATTCCGAACAAGTTAGGTACATAGTTTTTTGTAACGAATAAATTAATTAAATTAAAAACGAATAATTTAACATTGTTTGGTTTTTTTTATTCGAAATGGATTGGTAGCATAGGCGGCATTGTAATGTCGCATTGTTGTTATGGTTACATGTCAGCAAAAATTCAAACGCTGGGTCGCCATTTTCTTTGAATTTGTTTTTGTTAAATTTATGAGAAATGGGCGATTCAATATCAAAAATTATATAAAAAATATTGCCTTGTCGCGTCTGTTTTATCAGCAGCAATTCAGTTCTGCTACCAACCATACAACGTAATTACCCTAGTTTCTGCTGGAAAGTAAAAAACACCGCAGTGCGGTGGATCGGGAGTAACCGAGAAATACCTATTTTAAATCTATGAGTAAAAAATGTCATTTTCAGTCAAAATATCGATAAACGTATAGGTTGTTCCATTTAAAAATTAGTGACATTTGCGGTCAAACCGGAAATGGTTCGCATATGTCGAAAAATAAACAAATTTTCAAAAATTTGCTTTAAATAAAAAATATTACACCCGGTAGAGAGTGTGATTTTTATTTGCGTGACATGTTCCGTATTTTTTAATTTATTTGCAGTTTTTTTTAATTGTTTTTATAGCAGCCTAGAACTATTTGCTTTAATTAATTGAAATGTTGTTAAAAAGGTTTCGATTATGCTGCATCTTAAAAATTATTATCAAGTACAGGGGGTTAATAAATAAATAAATAAACAAAATTAACAAAATGTTGTTTAAACAATGGTTGAGGTGATAACAATGATTTGACTAAAATAAAACATCACATAAAATATATTTTATTAATTTTAAACTATTTTTTTAAATATGGAATTATAAAATTTATAATTTATTTGAAACTATTCACAATCAGATGATCTATACCGATTTTGGGAGATTTCAACAGGAGAATCACAGCTTTGTTTAATGTATCTTTTTGTCTCGGTGACAAATTTCTTATACTCGAAATTACAGTGTCAGAGAATACTAAAAGAATATTTAACAAATCTTGGTTCGTACATTTTCTGGATATTTTACGAGTATTGTGCTCCCTATAATATTTTACTTCTTTATGGCGCGATTGTTGTGCATCTTCTGACAACTGGCCAATGGGCAGTATAAAACAATTCATAACATCTTGACTATGGATAAGGATTTTGTGCACTATGGGAGGCATTGGGTACCATTTGTATAAACTAACATAAAGTTCTGCGGTTGTAAATGCATATTCACTAAACTTAATTAAAACAACTACCTAAACAATTTAAAATAATACTAAACCAATAAATTAAAACGTTGTCTATACCTGTAATGCTGGATACCAAGTCAGGATTTCGGAAAAAACGTCCAGCTATATTGCCGTCATTTGTGTTTCCAAATCCATGCTTGGGTACATCTACTAGTAAGCCCATTATTTCTTGAAATTCGCGTATTATATATTTCGTTCTCGTTAAAAACAATTCCTTGTTATCCCCTCGCACTTGACAGGTTTGAAAATCTGTAGGTTATATACAGGTGCGGGCAAAATGAGTGGAACACCTGAATTATCGCTTAATTATGACTTGTACGAAAATTTGACACAAATAAAATTTTATACGATCTATCTCCAAAATTCGCTAAGCTCATTTGTTGACAGTTTAGTACTGTCAGGCAGCCAGAGGATTTCAACATGAATACCTACTGTGACTAAATGTGTAATTTTCAATTTTTTTTTTTTCTTGGGCATCGATTGCTTAGATCATTAGCCCTTACTATTATTAGCTCACGTATAATTATATCTCCATATATAAATGTATTTGCTTTAAAAAATTTATTAACGTGATCGATGAGTTTTCCATCAGGGCTAAGATATCTGGTAAACTATGAGGTAAATTGTTAACTGCTCTATGTTGGCTGTATAGTGCACATTCTAGTAAGATCTGTTTAATAGTTAACATTACGTTACAGTTTTCACAAATAGGTTGGAGTCTTCTGTCCACTCCTGGGTATAAGAGATATCCAGATGTTAGACGACAATGACCGATTCTTAAACGGGTAATTATTACTTGTTCGCGTCTACTTAGCAACGTCGGGAATACCGTTTTTTCAACTGTTGTTTTGATTTCTAGTAGTTTGTTGTTGGATCTTTTATGTATTTGTTGTCTATAATATCTTTTTTGGTCAGTGATACATATTGGGGTCACATCTGGTTCAGAGGAGTTTACTGATCATCGTGCAGCTTGGTCTGCTTGTTCGTTTCCTGTGAGACCACTGTGACTTGGTACCCACATAATTAAGACGTTGTATTGTTCTTCCATTACATGGGCAATTAATGATATAATAATGTTTATCAAATCATCGTTTTCTTTCCTTCCACAGCGCTTCTAGAATCTGTGCATATAATGTACTTTTTTATACTGCTTATTAGACTCGCAAAAAAGTAGTGCTTGCTTGATTGCCATGAGTTCGGCTGTGTACACACTTACCCAAGGCAGTAAGGATAACGTAGATACAATCTCTTCAGTGACAAATGCAGATCCTGTTCCACTACTGGTTTTTGACCCATCTGTGAATATGAATTTGTAGTTCATGTATAAATCTTGAGTTTTTAGGAGGTTTTGGTGGTATATTGTTGGATGGGTTTCTTCTTTAGGATATAGTGTCATAGACTCTAGTATAATGTTTTGTGCTCCAAGCCAAGGTAGACTTCCCTTATTCGACATTGGAAGCAGTTTGGTGGTTTGTTTCCATAACGTTTTAACTCTTCATGGTACCTTATTGTAGCTGGTCGGTCTATTCACAAATATAGTATCTACTGGTACGTTAAACATGATGCTGTATAAAGAATGGTCTGGTTGGGTGTAGATTCGGGAACCACAGTATAGTAGCAGACAGCTCATTCTTAATGGAAGTGGTTCATACCGTTTCGCAGCCTATGGATGTATGCGGACTGGTGCGGAAAGCACCGATGGCCAAACTTATGCTTTGGTAGTAAAGAGCCTCTAATTTACAGAGTATGGTTTTGCGTGCTGAGTAGAACATAATTGTTCCATATTCTAAACGTGATATGATTAACACGTTGTGCAGTGTTAGTAACATTTTTCTATCACTACCCCAACTAATGTTGGACATCATTCTTATAAGGTTCAGCGCCCGCTTACATTTGGCCAAGAGATTGTTAATTTGTTCTTTCCATAACAATTTTTCGTCCATCAGTATACCCAGGAACTTTATTACCCTCTGAGTGTTGATAGCCTTTTCTTCCATTCGTACAGCTGGTTGAAAACTGCACTTTCTTAACCTACAAAAGTGCACCGCTACAGTTTTGGTCGGGGAGAGTCTAAATCCAATCGATTCCGCTTTTTGTATTAATTTATTCAACTTTGTTTGCATAACTTGGTTGGCGTCTTCCGTGGGCTCAGTAGTATAGTATAAACACAAATCATCAACATATAGTTGTGCTTTTATTTTTGTTGCCTCTTTCAAAATCAAATTATTCATTGCTATTAAGAATAAAGTTACACTGATGTTGGACGCTTGTGGGATTCCGTTAACTTGCACTCCTCGTGATGAAGTGGCTCCACCTACTCTGATTTGTATTTCATGTGAACGTAGAAAGTCTTCTATAAAGTTTGCCATTTCTCCCCTTCATCTGTTGTTTTTATTATACTGTATCTCCACGTTCAATCATACGCTCTTTCAATGTCGATAAACACTGCTAGTGTGTGTTTTCGATACGCAAAACCTCTTTGAATCGCATCTTCAAGTAGAACTAAGCTATCTAATGTACTCCGGCGTTTTCTAAAACCAAACATCTTTAACTATGTTTTAAATAAAAACTAAACATCAAATTTCATTTTTTTCTTTAGAACAGTAAGCCTCACTAAACCTGGTATTATTGAATTCAGAAAAATCGTATCCACTAAAAAAAATATAAATACAGGGTGAACCATTTAAAATATTATCCGGTGACGTCATATGTTAAAAAATATGAGATAAACTGAAAAACGACAAACAGTACAAAAAAATTTTATTTGGGTCAAATGTTCGTACAAGTCATAATTAAGCCATAAATATAGGCATGTAAAAATGATAAACTAAAGTTAAGAGCAGCTTCGTTACATGGACGAAACTTTCTTGATTCAATAAGATTAAACCCTTTTAGGCCAGTACCACGGTTGAGATGATTTAAATCAGTTGATTAAAATCACGATTAAAATCATGATTTTAATCAGCATGATTTTTTTAAATAAAAATCATGATTAATTTAGTTTAGAAAAGGGGGATCAAATTTGAACACTTAAAAATACATTTGTTCATAAAAAATAAAACCTTGATGCATTTTTATGTGGTAATATTTATTATAATAATCGAATAGAAATTCAGCATTCAGCTGCTTTTTACAAAAATAAAACTATAAAAAAATGTTTTTAATACAAAAAAGACAACTATATTTAAAAAAAAAAACTAAATATTGCTGAACGTCTATAACCTAAGTGTTATAATGCTTAGATAGAAATACTAGTTTAGCTGCTTTATCACCACCAAGTCTGTTTCTTATATCTGTATGTATGAATCCATAGGTAGAAAACATCTTCTCGATATCAGCAGAGGATGAATCGGCACACAAAACAGACATCACTGTAGGCAGCATGTGCTTAATTTCTTGAACATCTTCTTGGGATCTCTATCACTGTACTTCGGTTACATTTTTTATTATTTCATCTGAAAACATAGTTTTGTGAAAAGGGTCTGACTTGGCTTCCAACTTAATTAGTAATGGTAATAATCCTGTGTCTGCAAAATATTGGGAAACAATATCTAAAGCATCTTTCTTTTCTTCAGGTAGTAAGGATATTCTTTGTTTATATTTATAGTAGGCAACATATATGCCAAGAAGTGAAAGGGGTTTAGAAGTTGAACACATATTTTATTAAATATTTGATACTGACGCAACCTTCTTTCTTTTACAAAACTGTCAGTGTCAAAAATAGCCATTAACTTTTTTCATGTGTAAACTGCTCGAGATAAAAATGCAACTTTTTGCTGTATTACGTCAAGTGCTATAGAATTTGGGTTTAGCAACTGTAGAAAATCTTCAGCCATCCTTTTAATATAGATATCTAAAATTTTTTTTAAAAATCACTGGATCGATTTCTTCTTTATGCTCCTCACATACTAATAACAATTTCGGCCATTTATTTACATAGATCTCAAGACAATCTGAAAGTGTACTCCATCAAACATCTTGAGGTAAGACCAATTCTTTGCCCCCTTTTTCGTTATACCAAGCATTTGGCAAATGGGAATTTCTGAAGTGTTCCACAATTTGTACTATATGTTCTTTTACTTGCGATGTTTCTAAATCTTTGGAGGGCAAACTAAGCAAGTGCGCCGAACAACCATATGTAATTATAGGATAACTGAACGACTCGGAAATGTTTTTCTTCGTACTGACCATATTGGCCGTATTATCTGTCACAATACTGGTAACTTTACAGTTATATTCATTTTTACATTTGTTTATTTGTTTATTGAGAATATTCAAGTCGTAGCGTCCACCAGGTACACTATCTTGAAAAACGTAATTTGAACTTATTTGCAGTAATACAAATTCAAGAACAAAATAATCGCTAAGTGATTTATGTTGACTTGACTGACAATAATGTTATTATTACTCAAATTACTTTCCTGGCAATAATTAAAACATTAGAATTGATTTACAAATCTGATATTTAATTACTCGCAAACCTTAAATCTGATTAAACGAAGTGGCCGTCTAGTGGTAGGTACGTTGTGCTATAGAAATTAGATAGGCTGGATGAGGTATCTGTTGCATTATGAGGAGCGGGTAAAAAAAATGAAACTACTCTAATTAAAAATCAACGAGTTTGGCGCAACGGTGGTTGAGCCCGTTAATATACTATTGTGGGAAAGAACCACCAATAAAACCAACTTTATTCATAAATAAGTAATTGCACAAGTGCTTTATTAAATCAAATAACACACAAAAAAATGAAAGGGTTAAATATATAACAAAACATCATTAAATCAGGTTAAAGTGCGTACAAAATTATAACATTAAGAGAAAATTAATAAAAAACAGTTAGTTACACAGAAACACAATAATAAAAAAACACATGTAGTCCCACGCACAACTGAGTCATAAATAATCAAAATAAAAATCATAATAAAAATCGTAATACCAAACAGGTGGCCCTTTAAAACCAATCATGCCGGTCTTTAAGTATATAAAACAATAAAGCAAAAAAATACAACACTAAAATTGCACAGGTATAAGGTAAAGGCAAAGACAAAAGAAAACAGACAAGGACAAGGACACGTACCCAATTGTTTAAAGACCACCAAAGCACAAAATACAAAAGTCAAATTACAATAAATCACATACAAAGAGAAATCAGCTCGCAGGTAAATAATTTTACTTAAACAAACCGACAAAAAAAACATTAAAACAAAGCCTTACAAGGGTAAGTTATAAATAGATCACTAACATCGTGACCGATATATGTTTCAATGAAAAATACAGTGCTCCTCTCTCAGGATACACATTCATCTATACAACAAATAAAAACAATAGAAATAAAAATTCGAGGTGTTTAATGGTCTGGTCCGGGAGTGTGTACTTACTTGGTAATTGCCTTTTACAATTAGTAACCAAAGCAATATCATGTACCCATACAACAGCCACCTCAACACCAATATAAATATAAACAACAAACAGCAATGCTAATTCGCACAAATACCGGAGTGAGAAGCCCAGAACCGTCCTTTATTTTAAGCGGATTTCCGCTTACTGAGCCCGCGTACGAATGATCTCATTCGCAAGGCAATGCTTGATTTTTTTAATACGTTACATAGGCTGGTAAAATGATTGGCTGCGAGCTTCCATTTATATAAAAGTACCTAATTATGCTAGAATAAATATTCCTTTAATTGATCACAGACACAAATCATTAACATACATGGTTTAACTTCAAAAAGGGTGACTGTTATTTATACATTAATATTTGAAAAACACATTCCAACTAACCCCCGAAAAAAAAGACAACCTCCATTTTTCAAAAGTAACATAAAAACAAGAAACATTAATTTACATTGGAACAGTTTCATATTAATTATTGCACATCTTAATTTTAAAAATGTGCATTCGTCCATGACAACCTTACATTTCTCTCTCGAGTTTCCAAGTAACAAACAAAGATATCTTTTGATCGCGGTCTGTACCGACACAATTACTTATTAAGCTAGTGACATTTTTCCATTAAGAATCGGCGCATAAGAAATTCCAATGATTCGTTACGCCCCTTCGGTAAAGCATTTTTAATCGTGGACCTGCTACTCCCCGCCCCCCAACATGCGTTTTACAACCGTACACAAATATCAGTTACATTCTCACATTTCTTACATAAACATATGTCAATAAAATATTTTGAAAACGTTAGCAAATTACGACGTATTATCTTTTCAATCGTGGTAACAATGGCGATTTGACAAACGTTTATTACAATAATAAAATTTTCGCGGAACGCTACCTACAAACTCAACAAGATGGCTGTATGTGGACGACCGGACGTATCTATGCTTCCAAGAGAAAAACCGTTTCCATCCTCTGCTATCAAAATCACACTGACTGTCGGCTCATTATGTACATTGGACCATACATCTAAGGACATGCAAACAGACTGCACAGAAAACTTCTTAAAACATTTAGATTTTTCTTCCTCAAATATTTCATACAGGAGCGTTGACGATAGCTGAAATCTAGATGGAGGAGCGTAACCGGGTCTTACTATTTCCTTATTTTCTATCGCGCTAAAACCGCAACTGGTTGCGTAAACGGCTTTGGCTATTTGTCTCTCCAATCCTTTGTTCTTATCTTGTCCAGTTCGCACAACAAAAGAACCCGAATGACCGCTACTACCACTATTTTCACTTTCACAAAGTTCTCGATTCTGTTTCTTTTGCAACTGGATAATTTCATTCTGGCTAGTTCCAGGCTGTGACTGACAACCACCATGAAGAGTTTCAACATCAATGATATCACTAGTGTTACTTTCACAGATTCCCTAGTGTCTTTTTAGTCTGTCCACTAGACCTTACAATTTTTTACCACACTTTTTACACACTGCTCTGGAACCTCGCTTGCCAACAACTTTCTTTTTTACAAAATGTTGCCAAATACTAAATTCCTTTCTGCCCCGGCTTGTCATGACTCCAAATGTCTTGCTACATTACCCACATAACCAAAAATATTACTAATAACTAGAATAAGTGCGTGTCATTTATATAGCTGAGCGTTTGCTGTCAATTTTTACAAGTTTCAACAATTCCCCAAACTCGCAAAACTGCGTGAACAAAATTTTCACGTTAAGCTTGTCAAGTTTTGCTTCCTGTCTGTACTATTCCTGCTTGCCAGGGTTTAATAAAGTTTAATAAATAGATTTTATTAAACGAGTAGAAGCTTATATTAAACATATTACCCGCGTTTAAACGCCAATCAAATAAAAATTTGTGAGATTCTTAAATATCTGCTAATAAAACTAGGAGAAGCATAAAATCTACAAAAATCGTGATATATAAAGGTATTTAGTTACGTAAATGATAATTTTTATTACAAGTGAAATTCTATCCTAAACTATAAATGCTTCAAAATAAAAACACATTTTCATTGTTGTATATTCAATAAAAATAAGTGGTATGCCCCACATGCAGTATGCAGTAAATAAAAAAGCTGACCTAAATTTGTAAGGTGGGTATAGAAAAAGACTTCTGTTAAATAGGTAAATTAAATATAAGTATTTGAATCATCACAATTTCAAGAGTAAAGAATAAAGATTATTCTAATTTAATAATTTGTATTCTGAATAAAAATTCATCAGCACAATGAATAAATGCTGTTTGTTTACCTTATCTTACTTGTTGCAGTTCTAGTAGTTTTGTAGTGGGTTTAATACTCCTATTGTATGGCTTAAAAAATTGCTGACATTAAACGTTTAAAAGTGCAACTGTAAACGTTTAATCGCTGCAACCCTACTGCCTGCAAATATCAAAACATAAACATTTAAAATTATCTGAAAAAAATATATTAATAAAAACTAGTCAAATTAAAAAAAAAAACCAAACAAATCATGATTTTTTATTTATTTTTTTTTAATCATGATTTTTATCAACTCTGACCAGCACCACAGATATAACATTTTTTAGTGGACGAATTTATCATAAAGGAGTTACATACTTTTCCGTGAACCATAGTTTTAAATAACAGATGACTGATGGAAAAGTTTCTTTGGTCAACACATATTTTTGTAGGTAAAAGATCTTTATTTTGAAACTATATATATATATATATATATATATATATATATATATATATATATATATATATATATATATATAGTATGTATACAAATTTATTCTTGATAACAAAATCAGTTTCTTTGATAAACTGCATCCTAATAGGCCTACAAAAACGTGAGGACGATGTACGAACATTCTGTCAAAGTATGTTTTTACCGTTTCTTCGACTACCACTACCATCAGCTTCCCATTTGTACACCATTTGTAAATTAATATTATAGTCATAATAATAATGAAAATCAGTTAAAATAACTTCTTTCTGAACTTCTGCGATTCGCTTAATTGTATTGTCTAACAATGATTGCAAACTTATTTCTGCTGATATTTCCGTGGTCTCGATAGAGTTTGGAGAAGGATAACATTTGTTCTTGGCTTCGATAAATTGGTGGTAACTTGGATATAATTGCTTAAATTCTTTTTTTTTGCTGACATTCGTAATCTGATATACTGACTACGTCTGAGTTTAATCGCAGCCTCATCAGCTGTATCTTCTTCTTTAGCCTTCTTCAATCCATTTATGGATGTAGGCCTCCTCATAGTCTTTCCATCTTGCTCTATTTTGGGCGACCTCTTCCATGCCAGTCCAGCATGTCGTTTTAAATCATCCACCCATCGCATCTGTGGTCTGCCTCGTGATCGTTTTCCCATTCAGGGTCTCCAGTCTAGCATTTGGGCATTCCATCTATTATGGCGCGAGTTGTGTCCGGCAAATTGCCATTTTAACCTTGCGGATCTTTCTCTTATATCTGTGATTTTTGTTTTATGTCTTATCCATGTGTTCTTTTTCTGTCGTTTAGAGTTATGTGTAGCATTTGCCGTTCCATGGCCCTTTTAATTTTTATTAATTTGTCTACGTTCTTCTTTGTCAACGTCCACGTTTGTGCGCCATAAGTCAACACTGGTAATATGCATGAATCGAACACTTTTGATCTCAAGAATAGGGGGATCTTTACATTTTTAAGAATATAGCCAAGTCTGGCAAAGGCAGTCCCACCTAATTTCATTGTTCTTTTAATTTCTATTTCCTGGTTGTCTTTGCTGAGTCTAATTCTCTGACCAAGGTAAATGTATTCTTCTACGATTGTCACTGTTTTTGTTTTCGCTAAATTCATCTTCAGTCCTATCTTCTTAGATTGTTCGTTCCATTCATTTATCATTGCTTTTAGTTGTTCTTGGCTTGTTCCAAACAGTATAACATTGTCTGCGTACTTTAGATTGTTTAGATAGTTACCGTTTATGTTTATTCAATTTTCCTTCCAATTTAGACCCTTGAGCGCCATTACGAAAAACTTGGGAGATATCGGACCTGCTTGCGGACTCCTCTGTATATTGGTTCTGTCTCCTCTGGTGTTTCAATGGTGATACTTGTTTCGTTATACATGTCTTTGATCAGCGTCATGTATCTATGGTCTATTCTTCCGTTCCATAGCGCCTGTTGTATTGCCCATTTCTCAATGCTTTCAAACGCTTTTTCATAGTGTATTAGGTATATGGTACTCATTTGCTTCTTCTATCAGTATTTTTACTGTCAGCAGGTGATCGACCGTGCTGAACCCTTTTCTAAATCCGGACTGTTCTGTTGATAGGTACATTTCTATTTTATTTTGGATTCTTTCTACTAATATTCTGGACAAAATTTTGTATACCTGAGAGAGCAGTTTTGTGGGTCTGTAGTTCTAGTTTGTCTCCCTTTTTGTATAGCAGTATTGTTGTGGCTTTCTTCGAATCTTCTGCTATCTTTCCCTTTATTAGACACTTGTTAAATAAAATTTTTAGTATGTTTATAATTTCTTCGTCTCCTTCTACTATTAGTTCTTTCGTTATTTCCTGGGCATTTGTGTTTTTTCATTTCTGTCAACGCGCTTTTGATTTTATCTTCTTCAATTTCTGGGATTTCCTCTGAATTCACATTTGATATTTTGTTCTTTAACTTTTCTTTAGTTTGCTCAGGGCTTTCTACTTGGAACTTGTATAGGTCTGTGTAGTAATCGTGAATTATTTTTCTTATTTCGTTTTTATTTCTTGTTTCTTTACCTTCTTTATTTTTTAGTGCTATTTTGGGTTTTAAAACTCATGTTTTTATTTTTCTCTATAACGTATTTTATTTTTTCTTCTTGTTTCTCTAGCCTGGCATCTCTTTCTTTTGTTGTTTCGTTTTGTGCTGATTCCGTTATTATTTTTCGTAGAGTCTGATTTATTTCAACTGTATTCATGTCTGAGTAGTTTTGTTGTTGTGTACGTTTTTGATTCCCTCTCTATATTTTGGAGTTTTCTTGTATATTTTGGACGCTAGGTTTGTAATTGTTTTTCAATTTTCGCATTCTGTTCATTTTTGTATTTATCTGTATCTTCGCTTTAACCAAACTGTGGTCACTCCCTAGTGTTCAATACTGTTGTATCTTTTATTCTCTTTATTCTTTCTAAGAATAAAATCGATCTCGTTTTCAGTGTCTGCATTTCTGTTGAGCTTTCTTTAGGAAGACTGAGTTCATGGCGTAAAGATTGTCTTGTTCTAGAAAATTGTACAGCATGTCTCCTCTATTATTTTTGTTGCCGTATCCGAAATTTCCCATTTTGTATTCTTCTTTGCTCCGTTTCTTGCCCAGCTTTGCGTTAAAATTTCCAATTATTAGCTTGTATTGTGATGGGTAGTCTTTCAGTGCTGTGGAAACGTCCTCATAGAAGCTCTCCACATCCTCGTCCTCATATGATGTTGTAGGGGCATATACGAATTGTAAAGACGTTTTGTTGTTAAGTTATAGGGAACATTAATGTCATTTTTTGACATTAATCACTTCAAACGAGATGCCTTGTTGGGCGAATACGTTATTATACGTAAAACAACTGCTACATCCATTTTACCATTGGGATGAAGTTTCATTTCTGTGGCCATGGACAATTCCTGAGTGTTCAATTCACATTGCTCCTTAACTCTGAGTTTCCGTATACGATTGGCTGCTTTTAAAAATGTTTTTTTTTGGCGACAATGACTTTTGAATTTAGATTTTCGAGAAACTTTGCTTATACTACAAAAGGACAAATTCTGTTGTAACCACTCCTTATTTTTCTTTTTAAAATCTGGTAAAAATCTTCGACTTTCTTTCTATTTTCTAAGAACAATAGAAAAGTTTTTAAATTCGCCCTGTATATTTTTTATGTCGTCATTCAACATTATCTTCCATTTTTCAAACACGACTTTAGTACTTCTAAACACGTCAAAATTACAATTTAAACTGTCAATAATGCCATCTAGATGTATTTGTTCCTAGCTGCCTAAGCCTCCCATGAGTTTAGATCATACATTATTCTATTTAAACGAAATGTTCTGTGGGCATATACAGGGTCGCTGATTTGTATGGGAACGGTTGATTATCTTCTAAAGTAAGATAGCTAACGAAAAAATGTTTAATACAAAAGTTTTGTAATTTTTAGGGGTCTATAAAACTGTCATAGTTTATGTTGTACAGGGTGTTCCATAAGTGAGAAAAAGTTACATCTTTTTTAATAGAACACCCTGTATATTATTGCATTTTTGAATGCTACAAATAATTCTAACTATTTTTTATTAAGGTACCATGGCTCTATGATCAATTGTTTTTCAGTTAGAGCCACGTGAAGAGTGTCGTTTTGGAAACTTTGAACGCTTATAAAATAAAGCGGATTTTAGAAATCTCTAATTCGCCTAGTGAAGTGGCATGATTAGAAAGGCTATCAAATAGTAGGTAACATAAGAATGTGAAAGCTATTAAATCGTTTGAATTTTATAAGCGTTCAAAGTTTCCAAAACTACACTTTTCACGTGGCTCGTAACTCTAAAACAATTAACCATAGAGCTATGGCAGCCTTAATAAAAAATACTTGGAATTATGTGTAGAATTCAAAAATGCAATAATATACAGTGTGTTCTATTAAAAAAAATTTAACCTTTTCTTGATATTTGCTTATGAAACACCCTGTAGAATATAAACTATGACAGTTTTATAGACCCCTAAACATCCTAAAGCTTTTGTAATAAACATTTTTCGTTAGCTCTTACTTTAAAAGATAATCGACCGTTCCCATACATATCAGCGACTCTATAAGTATATTTGGAATGTTTACATATTGTTGATTGTCGTTTATAATATTTTGAACAATTTTGTAACCAACAAAAAATTCGTTTTTGTTATCCTATAATTGTAAACGAAATCACTGTGTACCGTTGTGACGATGTTGGCCATTACGATCACGTTTGTTCGCTTTACCCAACAAAGTTGCGATCAGGTTGGTCGTTGTGATCGGCGGAGGTTTTCGTTTTCGCGGTTGTTAAAGTTATGACATTCGATCTTTGCTGACAAAATAAATTAAAGGAATAATTAAATTTTCGGGCGAAGTATGTACGACAAGATATAAAATTTTATATTGGTTTTTTGATTAATGTACAATTAGCCATAATGAGGGAATCACATCAACGGGTCCCCACAGGGATCCCAACTCTCACTTATGGCACCAAGTGTCACACCCCGGAACACTGCTTCCACCAGCAGGCTAAACTAAGTGCGGGTAAGCAGATATGGTGATTAAAGTCAGCGAATGACCTAGAATAAGCGTCTGACAACAGCGTTATTACCCCAAGTCACGGGCTGCTGAAAAAATAGAAATAACTCACTAAGACGTCCAGCCAACGGGTTTTTTTTTACTGGCGAATTCCTCTCAAAATGCAATCACCATAAACAAAAAGGCCTCTAGCCCAGAGGCTCGAAAAACCCTGGCCAAGGCAGCGGCCAGGCAAGTTTAAGAACAAGGGCTATTAAGAATATCTGGGAAAAATCAGACTGCCAACTTTACGTAGCTACATTTAACGCAATACCAATAACAAGCGAAGATAGATTAGGAGAGGTTCAATATGAATTGGAGAAAATAAAATGGGACATAGTTGGAATATCGGAGATGAGACGCAAGGGTGAAGAAATTTGTCACTATAAAAATAGGACACATGTTAATATGGAAAGGAAACGAACAAAATATAGGAGGAACAAGGATTATTATACATGAAAAACTGACGAGGCAAGTTAAAACAGTTAAACGCATTTCGGACAGGGTTATACATAAAATAGTACAAATAAATAAAAATACAACGCTGAAATTCATACAAGTTTGTGCCCCAACATAACAACACCAAGACGAAGAAGTAGAAGTACTCTTTGAAGAAATCTCGAGAGGCATAGCAGAAAATAAAGCCACCATCACCATAATTGGAGGAGACTTTAATGCAAAAATAGAACAACTAAACGAAGAAAATGACACATATATCGGTAAATTTGGATTAGGTAACAGAAATGAAAGAGGCGAAACACAAGCTAACTTTGTAGAAAATGAAAAACTATATATAATGAATACTTTCTATGAGAAAAACTTGCCAGAAAATGGACATGGATGAATCCAAATGGACGTGATAAAAATGAAACAGACTTCTTGTTAACGAATAAGAAATATATATTCCAAGATGTAGATGTAGCGAATCAGTTCTCAAGTGGGAGAGACCATAGAACCAAAAGTTAGAGAAAAATTAAATACTCAAAAAGAGTCAGAACAAACGCCGAGTAAATAAGATCTAACAGGGACAGCTACAAACAGCAGTTACACAAAAGCAATAAATAGCTTAAATGAAGAAAATGACAAGATTATAACAATAATAAAAACAACGGCAAGTAAAGTCACAAAAAATAAAAAACGGAAAAGGGAAAGATTCTCAACAACAACAAAACAACTCCTAGAAAAGAGACAAGAACTTATAAATAAGGGCAAAACAAATACAGATAAATATATAGAACGAAACAAAAACATAAGGAAAAGGGCAAATAAGACATACTAGAATATAACACGAGACTAATAGAAAATATAAATAGAAGAAAAGAAGGGTCCAAAAGTGTTTAGAACAATAACAGTACCAAAAAAAGAAGGCATTAATTTGAAAAATAAACAAGGTAAGGTAGTAAACAACAAAGAAGAGATATTAAAAGTCGTAGAGGAGTTCTACATAGCCTTATACAAAGCACAACAAATCCAAATTCCGTAGTAGAAGAGAAACAGAGAAAAGAACAAAAAGCACAAATGTTCAATGTAAATTCAGAAGAGATGCCCGACTAAAAACAAAAATTTACAACAAATGTACACTACCAGTTACAACATATGGATGGGAATCATGAGTCCTAACCAGTGAAGAAGCTTCAAATACCCAAAGATCTATAGAGAAGATTACTAGGAATAACACTAAAAGATCGGAAAACGAGTGGCTGTTGTGATTGAGGTCGTGGGTAGAATTTAGTGTTGTTGCAGTTGTGAGAACGCTGGTTATTGTGATCATAAAAACCGTTGACTGTTGTGATCAACAAAGCAATTGACTGTTATAATCAAGTTGGCCGTTTTGATCGGCGTCAGTTTTCCTATGTACAGATGCCGTTGTGATCATGATCGCAATGACTCGAACACTAGTTATTCATTGAGACTATGAATTGTAATAAGTAGCAAGACTAAAAAACGTGAGTGGCAGATGTACCCATATCTCGTTGGCTCTAACTTTACTTACTTACTACGTATGTTATGTAACATTAGAAATATACTCATTTAATTTCGGTACTCCCAAAGCCTAGAATCCCCTTAAGTTCATTCCTGGCCACGTATCTGCATCAAACTAGAATACCAGTAGTGTATTTTGTGTAATGAAAAATTATTTTCCAAAATAAGCGACAGGGATCACATAAACTATCGAGTAGCCGTTGCGATCAAGTTGGTCGTTGTGAGCAGCTGTGTGTAGTAGACTTTAAAGTGTCGGTTGTGATCAACTGGGCCGTGATTACTGTTAGCCGTTGTGATCAATCAAGCAAGCGCCTGTCAATAATAAAGTTGCCGTTGCGATCTGTACCGGTTTTCGAATAATTTAGGAAGCGTCGTTAGCCACTGTGATCAGTAGTCGTAGACATAACACTATGAATTATGAAAGTATCTGGTAAGATTAAAAAATGCTCACAAACCTTTTTCAAAACAAATGACAGGGATCATTTAAACTATCGAATTGAAACAAAAATATGAACTAACAACCATGGCTATGAGAAGATACAGTTTTGTGATGATGATCACAACGGCCAAAATACGAGGTGGCTGTTGCGTTATACATCCAAAGAATGAATTATAACCGTAAGAGGTGATATTTATGGCATGCTGTGAAGATGTAATAATAATAAACATATATTCTTAAAAATTCGGCAGTCTCAAATTCTAGGTCAGAACTTCCTCGCTACGCACCTGCATCCAACGTAGATTACTAGCTGGCCAATAATACAATTTGTGTACACTAACGTCTTCATTTTAATATAAGAATTGCTCAATACACAGTGAAGGTAGAAACTGTTATAGAAGCTATGTTATATGAAAGCAGTTACGACATTCGAATTTTTACTGGCAAAATTAGAGGAATAATTAGGTTTTCGATCTATGACAAGAAATAAAATTTTATATTAGTATATTATGTTTAATATGCAACCAACTTAATGCAAAAATCGCATTTTGATATCTTAGGCCGTCCAGGAGTAATTATAGTAATAGGTAAAACATGCCCAAAAGTGCAGGGTTGGTAGCTGTATTTCGATGAATTTGAAAATGTGTTAAATCTTGTCCATTAGTTTAGCATATAATTATCACATGCGGCGAAGGTAATCACAAATGGCTGATTGTCAAGAATTGTCAAGTATGTGTGAAGTTCATTTCACACATTCAAAGCTGGCTCAATAGGATCATTATTGTGGGTATTGTGATCAAACTACCAAGTGGTCGAGGTTGCTGTTGTGTGTTGTAAAATTTAAAAAAGCGTCGTTTTGTCGTTGTGATTATAATTACGACAACAATTAGTCGTTGTGATCAGCAAAGAGGGTGTGTTATGAACAAGGTAACCGATGGATTTTCGTATAATTAAGGATAAGTGATGTGCCATTCTTACCGGTCGCCGGAATGATCAAGGATTTTTTCACCATTACGATCATCACAACGGCAAAGAGAATGTGACCGTGACACCCAGGATTGAATGTTAGTAAGTGGTGAAACTAAAAAATGCCCACAAAAGCGTGGAGTAGGCAGCTACTTTCCGTTGAATTTGCAAAATTAAAGGAATTATTATTGTGTATATTGGAATCAAAATAACAAGCGGCCGTTGTGATAGCGGTTGCCGTTATAGTGTAATAAAATTTAAAAAACGTTGTACGCCGTTGTGATACGGTCATTATGATTACGATGACAGTTGGCTGCTGCAAGAAACAAAGAGAGTTAAGTGGTATGGATAAGTTAGTCGTTATGATGTGTTCGGTTTTCATATAATTAAGGATACGTGGTGGCGCCGTTGTGATCAATAGTCATAATGATCCAAGGATTTTCTTCGACATTGTCATCATCACAACGGCAAGCGGCCGTTGTGATCGCGGTTGCCGTTATAGTGTAATAAAATTTAAAAAAAACGTTGTACGCCGTTGTGATACGGTGATTATGATTACGAAGACAGTTAGCTGCTGTAAAAAACAAAGAGTTAAGTGGTATGGATAAGTTAGTCGTTATGATGGGTTCGGTTTTCATATAATTAAGGATACGTGGTGGCGCCGTTGTGATCAATAGTCGTAATGATCCAAGGATTTTCTTCGACATTGTCATCATCACAACGGCAATACACGAAATGATCGTTGTGATGTATATCCACGACTGACTAATATTAGTAAGTGATACAACTAAACAATGCTTACAAAAGCGCTGAATTGGCATTCCAGTGCATTTGCAAAAGTATTAAATCTTGTTCATTTGTTTAGTATCTATTTATCACAAGCGGTGAAGATATTCACAAATGGCCAATTATCAAACGCTTGTGAAGTTAGCACCGCCCTTTGGTAATCCGGCCGAAAAACAAAGAAGTAAATTAAAAAAATCAATGTTCTGTCAGCACCTTGACTACTAAAAGTTATGAAGCAAAGACAAAACTCCATTACTTTCCGTTCGAAAGAAAGAAAAATTCTAACATTTTCATTTTAAGAAATTATTCAATTATAATTTCTAAACATGAATTCTGCAAGCTGTGCTGATTTATGCTAATCGAGTACAGCTGAAACCATCGAGACATGTTACGAAAATTACAGAATTTTGAAAAACTGTTGGGCCAAAATTTTGTTTTGATTCTTTCACAATTTTGAAAGTTGTGCTAGTCAAACCCAACAATATTCCCTAATGATAAAATTATGTCGGACGATCGAAGTCAACTGTGCACCCAAAAATGTGGTCTTGACTCGTGTATGCACCATTTCCATATCACTATAATTTTTGAGCCGTAACAAATAAACGAATTCTGTGAGGTGTGCAGAGTTGTGCTAATCCAGTACAACCAGAAACCATCGAGATGTTTCGAAAAATTGCAAAATTGCGGATTTCAAGATTTCCGTGTTCCCCGAGTCGAAAAACATCGATTTCGCGAAAAAAAATTTTCGTATATGTCTGTCTGTATCTGTGTGTGGCTCCGAGACTATTTGATCGATTTTAATGAGGTTTGACATGGACCCTTATATCTGAAAGTTATTGATAAAACTGGCTTTTCGTAAAAATTAATTAATGGGAGGCGAAAGGAGGGTGTTTTTTTTGGGGGTGCACTTCCAAAACCAGAGCCAGAATCTATTTTTGGAAAAAAGTTAGTAACGCTAAACCCCGATCGAACAAAATTTTTTTAAAAATTTAATATTCAAAATATGGCGATTTTAGTACATTTCGGCGCTTGCGCTGTCACTAAGAAACCATAAAAGCTACTTGCAATTTGAAAATCGTATTTTTTAAATAAAAGTACATGCTTTGTAAATATTTTTGAAAAAAATAAAATGTTGCCCTTAATTACAGAGTTAAAATTGCCCTTTTTTTCAAAATTGATTTTCTCAAAAACTGCTCTGGTAATTTTTTTTTAAATTTGCATATTCTATAATAGTCACATATAACGAAAATATAATGAGCTTTATGAGATTTCTCTAACTTATCCAAAATTTTCAAATTTGAAAATTTCAATCTATGCTTCTGACAAAAATCAATTCTTGGAATAAAGGGATCATATAGTAGACATATGTTAAACTGCTACATTGGAATATTTTTTGCGCTTCCGGTTTTGCCAAAAATGGCAAACATTATTTTTAATATTTTATATCAAAGTTTCAAAAACAATTCTAAAGTATTTTAAAGTTAATTTCTCATGCTATCCAAATATGTAAAAATATACAGTGATTTGCAAAATACAGGATGAATAAGAAAAGTATATCTTAATACATTGCAAGTTATACGGAGTTAGGAATTGCTGCGGGCAACAGTTAGTTTCCTTATACGAGAAAGTGGTGTGCCGAAGTCCATCGGCCAGATTTATTTTACATTTCCCTAATGACAAATTTCATTTAATGACCCTTAATGGCTTTTTAATTATCTTTTAGTAACTTAAAAATTGTCTTCTATTGCGGCGGCCTTTTGATCCCCCCCACCCTCTTCTAAAGCCCCTCTCAAACCCCAATTCCTTCATTACCGTACGTTTTTGGCTCTTCGCTATCTTGTTTCGGTGTGAACTCCCCCATTTCCGACAGCATGGGCGTCGCTAAGATTCCCAACAACCCCACCTCAGAGGGCGACACCTACAAGTTGGACCTGTATCATGAAACAGGTTTCAACATCTAAAGTTTCCCTTCTCTTTCAACGTTTCTGTTAATGGGCCCCTGTTTCTATTTCTTGGTTACGAGTAAATGTAGCGCCCTCTGTAGTACAATTAAAGTCAGTACACAGCAGACGCCATCTTGTGATCTAATTTAAAGCTACTAGCCCAATAATGCGGTACAATCAGGAGTTATCATAAAGTTTGCGTATAATTAGATTTTAACACATTGCAGAGCCATATTGTGAATAATTTAGAAGTTATGAAGTTACTCAACAAATACGCAAGCATGTAACGAGCCCTTTTGGTACTCGCAAATATTTATTTTTGGTGCCATGGGATTTATGGTCAGATCTTTTATTAAACGTACATTTTACTATTTGCTATAATTACACTGTAATTTCACCATAAAAAACTTAATAAACTACAAGACAACATTCTGCATGTTATAAGTGTGCATTCCGTGTTCCAAATTAAGCGAGAAAGATAGCATTAATTATTCAGCGAAAAGAAATGAGATAAATATTAGTTTATACTAACTTGAATTTCGCAGTAATACAGACCATATGCGAGTATTAAATATCTGGCATAGAACAGAATACGAGGTTCCTAAGCGGACGAAGTGGACATTAAAAAAATGAAATAATTAAGTTTTCCCGAAAACCCTCATTAAAATGCAAATATTTCGCCGCTAATATGGTTAAATTAGTAGTATAACACACTCTTTACTATCTCAGGCATTTCATTTTCCATAATTTCAAAAACAATTCCGTAACCTTAACAACTCAGGTGACGTTAAGTGATATCACATTAGTTCATCAATCAAATTATGACAAACATTTTTATTAAATGATTCCGGTTTCGGCATTGTATGCACCTCGGCAATAAAGTAATTTTTAACACCTGATGAGGGCCTACTTCATTGCTTAGATACGTAGACTTCTATATATTAACATAATTATGCAAAATCTGTTGCAATAAGTTCATAATGAAAATAGACAACGTCGTCAAAACATTAATGACTTTGTCAGATAGACGTTAATAGGTTTTAGATGCCAACAGTTCTAAGGCAGCCCACGTGTCAAAAATGTCTTTAATAAAGTTTACATCATATTACTCAATTAAATTAATATTTAAGGCTTATTTGGTTTCGTATCAAGAACTTTTATAAAGAAAAGTTGTGTAAAATTAAGTTATTTTTAAAAAAGGTGTACACATTTTATTCAGACATTGAAAACATTTCACATCATAGAATTTCCTAGAACATAATTTATATTCTTAATTTTATGTTTGTTATTTTTATATTTTTGAAATATAGTTGAGTTTTTTTTCAGAAATACTGTATAAAAAAAAAACTACTCTACCCCCCCCCCCCTTCTAGATTATTTTTTGCAATCTTCGAAATATGTCTCGATGGTTTTTAGTTGTACTCAAAAATTATAGCGATATGAAAATAATGACAACTAAAAGAGAAAATCAAGACATCAACATTTTTGAGTGCTCAGCTAAGTACGACTATCTGACATAATATTGCCATTAGCGAACATTGTTGGGCTTGACCTAATACATTTTGCAATTTTTCTTGCAAATATGTCTCGATAGTTTTTGAATGCAGAACTCAGCGCTCACAGAGTTCGTTTATCTGTTACGGCTCAAAAATTATAGCGATGGTGACAAATGAAAGATAAAATCAAGACCAAATTTTAGGTTTACTATTGACTACCATGGTCTAACATAGGATTGCCATTAAGAGAAGTTGTTAAGTCTGACTAAGCACAACTTTCAAAATTTTGAAAGTGTTAACATTTCTGCGATAGTTTCTGGTTCTATTAAATTAGTACAACTCAGCATATCTCGCAGAATTCGTTTACCTGTTACTGCTCAGAATTATAGCGATATGAAAATGGTGCATAAATGAAAGCTAAAATAAAGGCCAAATTTTTGGGTACACATTGACTGCAATGGTATGACATAGGTTTGCCATTAGGGAGAGTTGTTGGGTTTGACTAACACAAATTTCAAAAATTTGGAAATATTAAAAAATGTTTTTTTCCCAAACACATTTTACAATTTTTCTTGCAAATTGTGCAATTTTGGAAATATGTTTCGATATTTTCTCAATCTGCTAGATTCGGGAATGTTATTGGGTTTGACTAGCACAACTTTTCAAAATTTAGAAAATGGAAAAACACATTTTGCAATTTCTTGTAAACTGTGCAATTTTGGAAATATTTGCGTTTCTTAAAATCAAAATGTTTGAATTTTTCTTTCTTTTGAACGCAAAATATAAGTTTTTGTTTCCCTTTGCGATAAATTTTAGTAGCCAAGGCTACATCCAGCATCATTTTTTTTTTTTGAAAAATGAAATGGCGGTGTTAGCAAAAAAAAGTAGATTTTTTAATTTGTCGCTTGGTTTTTTGAAATAGGCGATTAATTTTTGGAGCACACCGTGGCACAAACTTAGTACAACTCAGCACAATTTCTTTGCAGAATTACAAAATGACAGTGCCAATTTCACACCCATAATTTGCAAATTCCCATACTGATTCCAACTTTATTTTTTTATACAATAAATTTAGTACCCCAAAATTCTACGTCGGAACACACTGAGCTTCATTCCTGGCCACGGGTCTTCATCCAATGAAAATTACTTGCATACCAGTAATACATTTTGTATATCCCTAACTAACTCCATTGAGCCTTTAGGTTAGGAACAGTATTTCCAGAAATTTATCTCGCTCACTTTCATTAACACGTTTTTTTCTAAAAAGCTCTGGGATCAAAAACTGTCCCAGATATTGGTGCTATCTACGATTAATAGGAGAACCCGAGCCTGTGGATATCTGAAAAACATGATTTAACATAATTCCATTTCAGATTTCGCCGATTTTAACCTAACAAATAGCTTAAATTCATAGGTAGCTTTTTGACACCTTTCAAAATTTTGGAAACGTTAAAAAATGTTTTTTGCCCAAACACATTTTGCAATTTTTCTTGCAAATTGTGCAATTTTGGAAATGGATCGTTAGTTTTTGATTTTACTAGATTCGGGAAAGTTGAGTTTATTAAAATCAAAATGCTTAAATTTTTCTTTTTTTGAAAATTTTTTTCTTTGCGGTAACTTTTAGTAGCCAAGGCTACATCCAGCATAATTTTTTTTGAAAAATGAAGTGGCGGTGTTGCAAAAAAACAGATTTTTTAATTTGTCGCTTTGTTTTTTGAAATAGGCAATTAATTTTTGGGGCACACACCTAGTACAATGACGGTGCCAACTTCCCACCCATAATTAGCAAATTCCCACACTGATTCTAACTTTACTTTTTTATAAAATAAATTTAGTACGCCAAAATTCTACGTCGGAACACCCTGAGTTTTAATCCTGGCCACGGGTCTGCATCCAACGCAAATTAGTTGCATACCAGTAATATATTTTGTGTATCACTAGGAGGCCCAATGGAACAATATTTCCAGCAATTTGTCTTGCTCACTTTTATTAACATTTTTTTCTAAAAAGCCCTGGGATAAAAAAGTGTCCCAGATATTGGTGCTGTCTATGATTAATAGGAGAATCCGAACCCGTACAAAGCCCTAGGGAATCTTTTTATGGATATCTGAAAAACATGATTTAACCTAATTCCATTTGAGGTCAGATTTCGTTGATTTTAACCTAATAAATAGCTTGAATTCATTGGTAGCTTTTTAGCACAACTTTCAAAATTTTGGAAATGTAAAAAATGTTTTTGCCCCAACACATTTTGCAATTTTTCAAGCAAATTGTGCAATTTTGGAAATCTTTCGTTAGTTTTTGATTTTACTACATTCGGGAAACTTGAATTTCTTAAAATCAAAATGTTTTAGTGGCCAAAGCTACAATCCAGCATAATTTTTTTTTGTTGGAAAATGAAATTGCGGTGTTGGCAAAAAAATCGATTTTTTAATTTGTAGCTTTGTTTTTTGAAATAGGCGATTAATTTCTGGAGCACAAACCTAGTACAATGACGGTGTCAACTTCCCACCCATAATTCTACACCCTGAGCTTCATTCGCCCAAACACATATGCAAATTTTTCTTGCAAATTGTGCAATTTTGGAAATGTCTCGGAAGTTTCGTTGATTTTAACCTAACAAATAGCTTGAATTAGTAATAGGTAGCTTTTAAGCACAACCTTCTAAATTTTGAAAACGTTAAAAAATGTATTTTTCCTAAACACATTTTGCAAATTATGCTATTTTGGAAATGTTCCGCTAGTTTTTGATTTTACTAGATTCGGGAAAGTTGCGTTTCTTAAAATCAAAATGTTTAAATTTTTCTTTCTTTTGAACGAAAAATATAAGTTTTTGTTTCCATTTGCGGTAACTTTTAATAGCCACGGCTACATCCAGCATAATTTTTTTTGTTGAAAAATGAAATGGCGGTGTTAGCAAAAAAATAGATTTTTTAATTCGTCGCTTTGTTTTTTGAAATAGGCGATAAATTTTTGGAGCACAGCCTGGAAAAAACCTAGTACAACTCGGCATAATTTCTTTGCGGAATTACAAAATGTAGGTGCCAACTTCCCACCCATAATTTGTAATTCCCACACTGATTCTAACTTTACTTTTTTATAAAATAAGTTTAGTACCCCAAAATTCTACGTCGGAACACCGTGAGCTTCCTCCTGGCTACGGGTCTGCATCCAACGCAAATTACTTTTTTTGTGTATCCCTATTTTAAAGGCTCAATGTAGTTAGGAACAACATTTCCAGCAATTTATCTTGCTCATTTTCATTAACATGTTTTTCTAAAAAGCTCTAGGATAAAAAAATTGTCCCAGATATTGGTACTATTTACGCTTAATAGGACAACCCGAACCCGTACAAGGCCCTAAGGAATCTTTTCATGGATATCTGAAAAACATGATTTAACATAATTCCATTTGAGGTCAGATTTCGTTGATTTTAACCTAAAAAATAGCTGAATTCGTAATAGGTAGCTTTTAAGCACAACCTTCAAAGTTTTGAAAATGTTTTTTGCCCAAACACATTTTGCAATTTTTCTTGCAAACTGTGCAATTTTGGAAATAAGTTTCGATATTTTCCGATTCTGCTAGATTCGGGAATGTTATTGTTAACCAGTAAGACCTTTCAAAATTTTTAAAACGTTAAAAAATATTTTTTGCCTAAAACACATTTTGCAAATTATGCTATTTTGGAAATGTTTCGCTAGTTTTTGATTTTACTAGATTCGGGAAAGTTGCGTTTCTTAAAAATTAAAATGTTTGAATTTTTCTTTCTTTTGAACAGAAAATAAGTTTTTGTTTCCCTTTGCGGTAACTTTTAATAGCCACGGCTACATCCAGCATAATTTTTTTTTGAAAAATGATATGGCGGTGTTGGCAAAAAAATAAATTTTTTAATTCGTCGCTTTGTTTTTTGAAATAGGCGATAAATTTTTGGAGCACAATCTAGAACAAACCTAGTACAACTCGGCAAAATTTGTTTGCGGAATTACAAAATGAAGGTGCCAACTTCCCACCCATAATGTGTAATTCCCACACTGATTCTAACTTTACTTTTTTATAAAATAAGTATAGTACCCCAAAATTCTACGTCGGAACACCCTGAACTTCATTCCTGGCTACGGGTCTGCACCAAAACGCAAATTACTTTTTTGTGTATCCCTATTTTAAAGGCTCAATGTAGTTAGGAACATTTCCAGCAATTTATCTTGCTCCCATATATTGGCAAATTATGCTACTTTGGAAATGTTTCGCTAGTTTTTGATTTTACTAGATTCGGGAAAGTTGCGTTTATTAAAGTCAAAATGTGTGAATTTCTCTTTCTTTTGAACGGAAAATATAAGTTTTTGCTTCCCCTAGCGGTAACTTTTAATAGTCACAGTTACACCCAGCATAATTTTTTTTTTTTGAAAAATGAAACGGCGGTGTTAGCAAAAAAATAGATTTTTTTTTAACCCAATAAATAGCTTGAATTCATAGGTAGCTTTTTAGCACAACTTTCAAAATTTTGGAAATGTAAAAAATCTTTTTTGCTCAAACACATTTTGCAATTTTTATCGCAAATTGTGCAATTTTGGAAATGTTTCGTTAGTTTTTGATTTTACTACATTCAGGAAACTTGCGTTTCTTAAAATCAAAATGTTTTAGTACCCAAAGCTTCAATCCAGCATAATCTTTTTTTTTTAGAAATGAAATGGCGGTGTTGGCAAAAAAAATAGATTTTTTACTTTGTCGCTTTGTTTTTTGAAATAGGCGATTAATTTTTGGAGCACAAACTTAGTACAATGACGGTGTCAACTTCCCACGCATAATTTACAAATTCCCACACTGATTTTCACTTTTTTATAAAATAAATTTAGTACCCCAAAATTCTACGTCGGAACACCCTGAGCTTCATTGCTGGCCACGGGTCTACATTCAACGCAAATTACTTGCATACCAGTAATACATTCTGTGTATCACTACTTTAAAGGCCCAATGGAGTTAGGAACAATATTTCCAGCAATTTATCTTGCTCACTTTTATTAATATTTTTTTCTAAAAAGCCCTGGGATAAAAAATTGTCCCAGATATTGGTGCTATCTATACTTAATAGGAGAATCCGAACCCGTACAAGGCCCTAAGGAATCTTATTATGGATATCTGAAAAACATGATTTAACCTAATTCCATTTGAGGTCAGATTGCGTTGATTTTAACTTAATAAATAGGTAGCTTTTTAGCACAACTTTAAAAATTTTGGAAATGTAAAAAATCTTTTTCGCTCCAACACATTTTGCAATTTTTATCGCAAATTGTGCAATTTTGGAAATGTTTCGTTAGTTTTTGATTTTACTACATTCGGGAAACTTGCGTTTCTTAAAATCAAAATGTTTTAGTACCCAAAGCTACAATCCAGCATAATCCTTTTTTTTTTGAAAAATGAAATGACGGTGTTGGCTAAAAATAGATTTTTTACTTTGTCGATTTGCTTTTTGAAATAGGCGATTAATTTTTGGAGCACAAACCTAGTACAATGACGGTGTCAACTTCCCACCCATGATTTGCAAATTCCCACACTGATTTTCACTTTTTTATAAAATAAATTTAGTACTCCAAAATTCTACGCCGGAACACCCTGAGCTTCATTCGCTCAAACACATGCAAATTTGTCTTGCAAATTGTGCAATTTTGGAAATGTTTCGCTAGTTTTTGATCTAACTAGATCGGGAAAGTTGCGTTTCTCAAAATCAAAATGTTTAATTTTTTTTTTATTTTGAACGGAAAATATGTTTTTGTTTCCTTTTGCGGTAACTTTTAATAGATACGGTTAAATCTAGCATAATTTTTTTTTTAAAATGAAATGGCAGTGTTAAAAAAACAATTTTTTAATTCGTCGCTTTGTTTTTTGAAATAGGCGATAAATTTTTGGAGCACAACCTGGCAAACCTAGTACAATTCAACACAATTTACAAAATGGAGGTGCCAACTTCCCACCCATAATGTGTAATTCCCACACTGAGTCTAACTTTACTTTTTTATAAAATAAGTTTAGTACGAACACCGTGAGCTTCATTCCTGGCTACGGGTCTGCATTCAAAGCATATTACTTTTTTTGTGTATCCCTATTTTAAAGGCTCAATGTAGTTGGAACAATATTTCCAGCAATTTATCTTGCTCATTTTCATTAAAATTTTTTTCTAAAAAACTGTCCCAGATATTGGTGCTATCTATGCTAAATAGGAGAACCCGAACCCCTAAGGAAAAAATGTTTTTTTGCCCAAACACATTTTGCAATTTTTCTTGCAAATTGTGCAATTTTGGAAATATGTTTCGATATTTTCCGATTCTGCTAGATTCAGGAGTTATTAGGTTTAACAAGCAAGACCTTTCAAAATTTTTAAAACGTTAAAAAATGTCTTTTGCCTAAACACATTTTGCAAATTATGCTATTTTGGAAATGTTTCGCTAGTTTTTGATTTTACTAGATTCGGGAAAGTTGCATTTATTAAAATCAAAATGTGTGAATTTTTATTTTTTTTTGAACGGAAAATATAAGTTTTTGTTTCCCCTTACGGTAAGTTTTAATAGCCACGGCTACATCCAGCATAATTTTTTTTTTTTTGAAAAATGGAACGGCGGTGTTAGCAAGAAAATAAGATTTTTTAATTCGTCGCTTTGTTTTTTGAAAAAGGCGATACATTTTTGAAGCACAACCTGGAACAAACCTAGTACAACTCGGCACAATTTCTTTGCGGAATTACAAAATGAAGGTGCCAACTTCCCACCCATAATGTGTAATTAATTCCCACACTGATTCTAACTATACTTTTTATAAAATAAGTTTAGTACCCCAAAATTCTACGCCCGAACACCGTGAGCTTCATTCCTCGCTACGAGTCTGCATCCAACCCAAATTACTTTTTTTGTACCCCTATTTTAAAGGCTCAATGTAGTTAGGAACAACATTTCCAGCAATTTATCTTGCTCATTCTCATTAACATGTTTTTCTAAAAAGCTCTAGAATAAAAAAAAACTGTCCCAGATATTGGTGCTATCTACGCTTAATAGGGGAATACGAACCCGTACAAGGCCCTAAGGAATCTTTTTATGGATATCTGAAAAACATGATTTAACATAATTCCATTTGAGGTCAGATTTCGTTGATTTTAACCTAATAAATAGCTGAATTCGTAATAGGTAGCTTTTAAGCACAACCTTCAAAATTTTGAAAATGTTTTTTGCCCAAACACATTTTGCAATTTTTCTTGCAAATTGTGCAGTTTTGGAAATAAGTTTCGATATTTTCCGATTCTGCTAGATTCGGGAATGTTATTGTTAACCAGCAAGACTTTCAAAATTTTTAAAACGTTAAAAAATATTTTTTGCATAAAACACATTTTGCAAATTATGCTATTTTGGAAATGTTTCGCTGGTTTTTGATTTTACTAGATTCGGGAAAGTTGCGTTTCTTAAAATCAAAATATTTGAATTTTTCTTTCTTTTGAACGGAAAATATAAGTTTTTGTTTCCCTTTGCGGTAACTATTAATAGCCACGGCTACATCCAGCATAATTTTTTGTTGAAAAATGAAATGGCGGTGTTAGCCAAAAAAATAGAAAATTTTTTTGCCCAAACACATTTTGCAATTTTTCTTGCAAATTGTGCAATTTTGGAAATAAGTTTCAATATTTTCCGATTCTGCTAGATTCGGGAATGTTATTGTTAACCAGCAAGACTTTCAAAATTTTTAAAACGTTAAAAAATATTTTTTGCCTAAAACACATTTTGCAAATTATGCTATTTTGGAAATGTTTCGCTAGTTTTTGATTTTACTAGATTCGGGAAAGTTGCGTTTCTTAAAATCAAAATATTTGAATTTTTCTTTCTTTTGAACGGAAAATATAAGTTTTTGTTTCCCTTTACGGTAAGTTTTAATAGCCACGGCTACATCCAGTATAATTATTTTTTGAAAAATGAAATGGCGGTGTTAGCAAAAAAATAATTTTTTAAAAATGTTTTTTGCCCAAACACATTTTGAAATATTTCTTGCAAATTGTGCAATTTTGGAAATATGTTTCGATATTCTCCGATTCTGCTAGATTCGGGAATGTTATTGGGTTTAACAAGCCAGACCTTTCAAAATTTTTAAAACGTTAAAAAATGTTTTTTGCCTAAAACACATTTTGCAAATTATGCTATTTTGGAAATGTTTCGCTAGTTTTTGATTTTACTAGATTCGGGAAAGTTGCGTTTCTTAAAATCAAGATGTTTGAATTTTTCTTTCTTTTGATCGGAAAATATAAGTTTTTGTTTCCCTTTGCGGTAACTATTAATAGCCACGGCTACATCCAGCATAATTTTTTTGCTGAAAAATGAAATGGCTGTTAGCCAAAAAAATAGATTTTTTAATTCGTCGCTTTGTACTTTGAAATAGGCGATAAATTTTTGGAGCACAATCTGGAACAAACCTAGTACAACTCGGCACAATTTCTTTGCGGAATTACAAAATAAAGGTGCCAGCTTCCCACCGATAATGTGTAATTCCCACACTGATTCTAACATTACTTTTTTATAAAATAATTTTAGTACCCCAAAATTCTACGTCGTAACACCGTGAGCTTCATTACTGGCTACGGGTCTGCATTCACGCAAATTACTTTTTTGTGTATCCCTATTTTAAACGCTCAATGTAGTTAGGAACAACATTTCCAGCAATTTATCTTGCTCATTTTCATTAACATTTTTTTTCTAAAAAGCTCTAGGATAAAAAAAACTGTCCCAGATACTGGTGCTATCTACGCTTAAAAGGAGAATCCGAATCCGTACAAGGCCCTAAGGAATCTTTTTATGGATATCTGAAAAACATGATTTAACATAATTCCATTTGAGGTCAGATTTTGTTGATTTTAACCTAATAAATAGCTTGAATTCGTAATAGGTTGGTTTTAAGCACAACCTTCAAAATTTTGAAAATGTTAAAAAATGTTTTTTGTCCAAACACATTTTGCAATTTTTCTTGCAAATTGTGCAATTTTGGAAATATGTTTCGATATTTTCCGATTCTGCTAGATTCGGGAAAGTTATTGCGTTTGACAAGCAAGACCTTTCAAAATCTTTAAAGTTACGTTAAAAAATGTTTTTTGCCTAAAACACATTTTGCAAATTATGCTATTTTGAAAATGTTTCGCTAGTTTTTGATTTTACTAGATTCGGGAAAGTTGCGTTTCTTAAAATCAAAATATTTGAATTTTTCTTTCTTTTGAACGGAAAATATAAGTTTTTGATTCCCTTTGTGGTAACTTTTAATAGCCACGGCTACATCCAGCATATTTTTTTTTTTGAAAAATGAAATGGCGGTGCTAGCAAAAAAATAGGTTTTTTAATTCGTCGCTTTGTTTATTGAAATAGGCGATAAATTTTTGGAGCACAACCTGGCACAAACCTAGTACACAACTCGGCACAATTTCTTTGCGGAATTACAAAATGAAGGTCTCATCTTCCCACCCATAATGTGTAAATTCCCGCACTGATTCGAACTTTACTTTTTTATAAAATAAGTTTAGTACCTCAAAATTCTACGTCGGAACATCGTGAGCTTCATTCCTGGCTACGGGTCTGCATCCAACGCAAATTACTTTTTTTTTGTATCCCTATTTTAAAGGCTCAATGTAGTTAGGAACAACATTTCCAGCAATTTATCTTGCTCATTCTCATTAACATGTTTTTCTAAAAAGCTCTGGGATAAAAAAAAACTGTCCCAGATATTCGTGCTATTTACGCTTAATAGGAGAACCCGAACCCGTACAAGGCCCTAAGGAATCTTTTTATGGATATCTGAAAAATATGATTTAACATAATTCCATTTGAGCTCCGATTTCGTTGATTTTAACTTAATAAATAGCTTGAATTCGTAATAGGTAGTTTTTAAACACAACCTTCAAAATTTTGAAAACGTTAAAAAATGTGTTTTGCCTAAACACATTTTGCAAATTATGCTATTTTGGAAATGTTTCGCTAGTTTTTGATTTTACTTAGATTCGAGAAAGTTGCGTTTCTTAAAATCAAAATGTTTTAATTTTTCTTTCTTTTGAATGGAAAATATATAAGTTTTTGTTCTCCTTTGCGGTAACTTTTAATAGCCACGGATACATTCAGTATAATTTTTTTTTTGAAAATTAAAATGGCATCACCTTCAAAATTTTGAAAATGTCAAAAAATGTTTTGCCAAAACACATTTTGCAAGTTATGCTATTTTGGAAATGTTTCGCTAGTTTTTGATTTCACTTAGATTCGGGAAAGTTGCGTTTCTTGAAATCAAAATGTTTGAATTTTTCTTTCTTTTGAATGGAAAATATATAAGTTTTTGTTCCCCTTTGCGGTAACTTTTAATAGCCACGGCTACATCCAGTATAATTTTTTTTTTTGAAAATTAAAATGGCACCACCTTCAAAATTTTGAAAATGTTAAAAAATGTTTTGCCCAAACACATTTTGCAAATTATGTAATTTTGGAAATGTTTCGCTATTTTTTGATTTTACTAGATTCGGGAAAGTTGCGTTTCTTAAAATCAAAATGTTTGAATTTTTCTTTCTTTTGAACGGAGAATATAAGTTTTTGTTTCCCTTTGCGGTAACTATTAATAGTCACGGCTACATCCAGCATAATTTTTTTGTTGAAAAATGAAATGGCGGTGTTAGCCAAAAAAAATAGATTTTTTAATTCGTCGCTTTGTATTTTGAAATAGGCGATAAATTTTTGGAGCACAATCTGGAACAAACCTAGTACAACTCGGCACAATTTCTTTGCTGAATTACAAAATGAAGGTGCCAACTTCCCACCCATAATGTGTAATTCCCACACTGACTAACTTTACTTTTTTTTATAAAATAAGTTTAGTACCCAAAAATTCTGCGTCGGAACCCCCTGAGCTTCATTTCTGGCCACGGGTCGGCATCCAACGCAAATTACTTTTTTGTGTATCCCTATTGTAAAGGCTCAATGTAGTTAGGAACAACATTTCCAACAATTTATCTTGCTCATTTTCATTAACATTTCTTTCTAAAAAGCTCTAGGATAAAAAAAACTGTTCCAGATATTGGTGCTATCTATTATTAAAAGGAAAATCTGAATCCGTACAAGGCCCTAAGGAATCTTTTTATGGATATGTGAAAAACATGATTTAACATAATTCCATTTGAGGTCAGATTTCGTTGATTTTAACCTAATAAATAGCTTGAATTCGTAATAAGTAGCTTTTAAGCACACCCTTCAAAATTTTGAAAAGGTAAAAAAATGTCTTTTGCCCAAACACATTTTGCAATTTTTCTTGCAAATTGTGCAATTTTGGAAATATATTTCGATATTTTCCGATTCTGCTAGATTCGGTAAAGTTATTGGGTTTGACAAGCAATACCTTTCAAAATTTTTAAAACGTTAAAAAATATTTTTTGCCTAAACACATTTTACAAATTATGCTATTTTGAAAATGTTTCATTAGTTTTTTATTTTACTAGATACCGGAAAGTTGCGTTTATTAAAATCAAAATGTATGAATTTTTCTTTCTTTTGAACGGAAAATACGTTTTTGCTTCTCCTTCCGGTAACTTTTAGTAGCCAAGGCATAATTGTTTTTTGAAAAAGGAAATGGCGATGTTCGCAAAAAAAGAGATTTTTTTATTTGTCGCTGTGATTTTTTAAGTAGGCGATAAATTTTTGGAGCACAACGGAGCACAAACCTAGTACAACTCCTGTGTATCCCTATTTTAAAGACTCAATGGAGTTAGGAACAATATTTCCAACAATTTATCTTTTCTCATTTTCATTAACATTTTTTTCTAAAAAGCTGTGGGATAAAAACTGTCCCAGATATTGGTGCCGTCTACGCTTAATAGGAGATTCCGAAACCATACAAGGCCCTTATAAGGAGTCTTTTTATGGATATCTGAAAAACGCGATTAAACATAATTCCATTTGATGCCAGATTTCGTTGATTTTAACCTAATAAATAGCTAGAATCCATAGGTAGCTTTTGTGAAGATATCGAAAACCACGAACTCACGATATATTAAAGCAAACATTTTAGACACGTTTTCTTTATACTTTGTAGATTGTTTTAAATATGCCATTGATCCCTTTTTTAATTTTTTCTAAAAAAGTCTTACAAATTTATTCAAAACCACATGGCTTAAAAGGTACGATTTTTTTAAAACAAAAAATCTCACAGGTATATAATTTTTTTCGTGATTAGGCCAATAAGTAAGAAACAAGAGTAAATTTTGTAAATTTCGTATAAGGGAAATATGAATAAATTAAAAATAGCCGAACCTGACCCACGCTATGTCAGAAAGCGCCCAGTTGTAAAATGAATGTTCTCACTTCTATGTGCTCTATGCTAACGCGAACAGTACATGAGAAAAAGAAAGTCATGTGTTGGCCGTCAGATTTATTATATCTTTCTCATCATTCACTAAACGCTTAAAACTACATATTCACAATGGTTAATTTCGTACACGTGTCTCCAAAACCACCTTGAAATATAAAAAAAAAGCTGATTATAAATTAACATTTTTTAAGCACTTTTTTTTTACATAAACACCGAACACTTACTATAACTTTATACGATAAAAAATTTAGATTAAAGTTATACAATCTAATAGGCGTTGAACAAATTTAATGACATCAAAAAATTTCGTTAGGGGCATTTAGAAAACTTTCCAACACTTTTATTTATTATAAATCGATCCAAGTCATCATATTACATCATGTTTTAGAATTATGATTACAGGCTCCAAAAGTTCTTTTCTTCATCAAATAATAATTCTTGCATTTTATTATCCAAGTTTGTCTTGCATTTGTTGATACGACACTGCAATCACAATCAAATATACAACTGGCAACAATGTTCGTAAAAAATAATCATTCAATAAATTTCTGTAAAAAAAAAACAAATACACATTTCTGCATTTAAACATAAAATACCTGTTTTTCTCTAAAACCTTGAAATACAATATTTATTAATTCGATTGATTTATAAATCTAGCTGGAAGCTATTTAGACAAAACGTATAATAAATACTTTAAACGTTTACCATATGTTCCGTAAACGGTTTTCCAATCACGCTTTATAACGATTACTGTGGATATTTTATTATAGGGCGCCATTTGTCTTCGGCAACATCTGACATGGCACGTGCGTTAAAAGAACTTCAATCCCACTTAATTGTGAAACTTGGCAACTGTAAGACAGTTGTAAAAAATTTACACATTTTCGGTTTATTTTGTATTATCGCCTATTCAGATTCATGAATTTTACTCGTGCGAACCACCGAGAACTTAAACCAAATCTTACAAACTTTGGCCATAATTTATATTCAATATCGGCGCCGTTTGTCTTTTTAAAACAAAAGAATTAAAGTAAGGAACAAAACAAATACGTGTATCTATTCAGAATGCGTCCTTAATGACGTCAAGTCTGTACAAATATGCAATTCTATTTTATTGCGGGTGCGCATTGAACTAGATGGCGTGATAAAATGATTAATCTACAATTAACTTGATTAAGTCGTCGTCGTTCTTTTGTTTTTAATTTTAATAAATTGCATGTTCTAGTAGCGTTTTTTATTCATATTCGTGTTCGCTTAAATTGCATTCTAAAATTCTAATACATCATGGAGTTTCGGTTTTAAGATTGACGTAATTTTTTATGAATCATAGAGTTGGTGGTCATACTTTAAGGAATCAATTTTGGGAATTCTAAGGTATTAATTTTGAATAGTGAAAGTTAAGGCAATTACAATCATCTACGTCATGATGGTGTTAATAGGTAAAGAGCAGCTGGTAAATGAGAGCAGCTGATGCGCGAGTAGTTACTGAATTTTTTTTTGTGTGATTCAAAGACACAAGATTGCGCAATTTCGTGAAATTCGCAAATAAAAAAATACTCACGTTTAATGATTCATCCGCATTTAATCAAACTTACACAATTGATCACAGGTGATGTACTAGAAGACAGCGGTCACATAATTAGTGCACTCCAACAGGTGTCGGGAAAAACATACCAGAGCACCTGATGAAGTACAATAGACATGTGACAGATGGAGTTCTTGTAAAAAAAATAACAATTGAAATTGCTGCATTACCGGCCGTTACGCGCGCTACTTCAGGTACCTGACTGACTGAATACACAGTCTAGGCACCGAAGTAGCTCGCATAGCAACAGGCTATTCGTCGGATTCGTCGCTAGCACCATTCACACACATACAGACAGCCCCGACGTTCGCAATCTCCCTCTATTCACAAAAGAAGTGTTACCGTTCGTTGTTATTTAGATTCTTCTACATTCCTTTATTTCAATTCGTCGGCCTACTTTGATCACTTCAGAAAAATGAGTACAAGGATTATGACGTCAACGCGGTCGTTCACAAACCTTGAAACTATTCGCATACGAACTTGAAGAGGACCGGACGACTACCGGAAATGCTTATCGCAACGATAAGACAGAACGAATTCCGAGAATCACTTACACCACAATATTAAAAACCCGCACACAAATGATTAATAAACCGTTAATAAATATTAATTTCACGTCACTTCTTAAGTTTATAATTACAAGTACAAAAACTTATAAACGCTGCACAATTTCTTAACTTGTAAAAATATGTGAATTCAGAACGAAATCCACGAACGAACTGACCACGCTGCAGTGCGAACTAAAGAAGCAGCCGGCGTAAAATAAAATAAGTGGGAAAACCCAGACGTCTCAGCCAATAGGATGTCTCGCCGATTTCGATCGACGACGGTTGTTTCCGAACAATCACTTCTCGTGTGTAAATCCGGCTTGTCTGGGTCCTTCACCTAACTAACGGCCGCGACATGTGTGCACTGTCCCCCCATATGCCGGCCAACGTTCTCTCTCTCGTTCGTCTGCAAAATTTACAGTGCATTGCAAAAATGTTGGCAGCATTCTTTCCTGGAATTTGACGCACTTAAACTAACTAGTTCGATACAATTTTTTCGTAAAATCAGAAAACAAAATATCGTTGTTGAGTCAGGTATGACTAATATTTTTGTTACGCATTAAATAATTATACGGTACCGGCGCCAATACGGACGATCTTTATATGAATCATATTCAAAAAAATTCATTAAAACATTTTTATTGTTTAAAAGAAATTTTAATAAAATTTTTGTAAATGTTCATCTTATTATTACGTACGTGCTTACAACATTACGACTTCGATAACATGCAATTTATTCACAAGCGGAATAAATTAAACTTTTACACAATTTACCAATGAATTTGACATGTAAAATTCTTGAAAAAAACTTAAAAATGTAGTTGAACTTTCGAAATATTTAGTGAATGCGATTAAGGCTAGTTCACCAGAAACGAAACCAAGGACACAAGAGTAGACAAAATAATTGTTTTCTTTAATTAAAATCAATCACCAAGTCACTCACTAAAGCTGTAAAATAAAACATTGTTTTTCGTAAAGGAGTTCCAAATATACATTAAATTACAAAAAAAGAAAACTAATGCCAAACATTCCACGCCTTTACTAAAAAACAAAAGAAACGCATTGCAGTGATTTCTTAATTAAAACACATACATGTTTCTTCTGGGAAAACTTTAATTATGATTTTTCCATTAACGTTTCTTATAATTTCGTAGGTGATATTTGCATTAGGAACAAACAACACTATTAAATAGTCATCAAAATATACAGCGTGGTCCCTAAAGTATTTGCCATAAAATTTCACTTCTTTTAAAATGCAAATTTTCAAAACTAAAGGTTTGTGTATTATCAAAATTTTTATATGCCCAAATTAATTAAAACTTTCCTATTTGAGATGCACATTTATTATACGTATTAAAAAATTCAATTAAAGTTGTGCACTGTACCATTTTCAACAATTGAAATATATAGTTTGATGCAAAATGGAGCGCTGCCATGCATTAAATAATAAATTAACGTTTTAGTACACTGAAGTTGTTTATCCAATGATTGACAAATGAAAACGATATTTGAATGATTCTAAAACCATGATTTTTATTTGTTGTGAAGCAAATCCAAATTAATGTATTCTTTAATTACTTTCTTATGCACGAATAAGTATTGTTTTCGTGTTTTTGTATTTTCGGTGTTGTGACATATCCATATCAAATATATGTATAAATTACTGCATGTGAACGATAGAAAATTTGGGGTTTTCTGCGCCACAGTTTAGAGCCACATTAAAACAAACCGTCCAACCAAATCGCATGAACTACAAATATGTTGCAAATTAATCTTTCTGAACACGTACACAAAATTTTATTTTTCTAAAACTTGGAAAAAATTATTTTCCTCTCTAAAAAGGGCGAAGAGAATTGGATTTTCTTCTCCAGTGAGAAAAGTAAAAAAAACAATGTTGCCACGTTAATCATTAAATTTAAATTTGAAATACACCCGTGTCCATTTTTTTCCGCATCGTATAATTTTTTTTTTCTAAAACAGATATTTACGCCATAATTCTTAAAGCAGCTTGTAATAAAATCCAAATTACATAATAATTTTATTAAATACCACAATCATGCTTCTCCCCCCTTGGCATTTTTTAATAATGGACGATGCCATATATCAATCGGAATCATCAGCAACAGTCACGTGGTGAAAACATTTGAAAAACTAATTTAATTATAGAATTATCATTCTTTATAAATTATTGTTCGCTTTATTACATTTCTTATTAATAAGTAACCTATAGGGTTACTTAATTTAACATTTTTAACCTAAAAAACCACACAAACGAAATGAACGGAAACTAATAGGAAAAAAAAGGTAAAGGCCACGTATTTCATTCCATCGCCAAGGGGGAGAGCAGGCTGCTCGAGCTTTCTGAGCTCCTTCAACCACAATCATGGATTCCTAACATACATACATTACGTATATATGCATGGTGGGATTAAGGATGTGTGTGGTCAGGATAGGATCGGAAGGAACGGAGTTAGGGTTCTGAGGGGGAAAATACTACCCCAGCATTCACCTCTAATATAAAAAATGAACCAAGTATACATTACTTCCTTCATACATGTCAAGGTGTTTATAGAATTATCATTCTTTATAAATTATTGTTCGCTTTATTACATTTCTTATTAATAATGGAGAAGGAAGACGAACCTATAGGGTTACTTCATTTAACATTTTTAACCTACAAAACCACAAAAACGAAATGAACGGAAACTAATATAAGCAACAAAAAAGGAAAAGGCCACCTCGCCAAGGGGGAGGGTGGGCTGCTCGAGCTTTCCGAGGTCCTTCAGCCACAATCATGGATTCCTAGCATACATACATACATTACGTATATATGCATGGTGGGATTAAGGATGGGTGTGGTCAGGATAGGATCGGAAGGTACGGAGTTATGGTTCTGAGGGGGAAAAAATACTACCCCAGCATTGGCCTCTAATATACAAAATGAACCAAGTATACATTACTTCCTTCATACATGTCAAGGTGTTTATAGAATTATCATTCTTTATAAATTATTGTTGGCTTTATTACATTTCTTATTAATAATGGAGAAGGAAGACGAAGCTATAGGGTTACTTAATTTAACATTTTTAACCTACAAAACCACAAAAATGAAAAGAACGGAAACTAATATAAGGAAAAAAAAAGGAAAAGGCCACCTCGCCAAGGGGGAGGGCGGGCTGCTCGAGCTTTCCGAGCTCCTTCAGCTACAATCATGGATTCCCAGCATATATACATACATTACGTATATATGCATGGTGGGACTAAGGATGGGTGTGGATCGAAAGGAACGGAGTAAGGGTTCTGAGGGGGAAAATACTACCGCAGCATTCGCCTCTAATATACAAAATGAACCAAGTATACATTACTTCCTTCATACATGTCAAGGTGTACAGCGAACGTCATTAATACATTACCATAATTTTAATTGTAATTTTAGAAAAAAAATTGTGCAAAACACCTGAAGAAAGTATTTTTTCGATTCTCGTTCAATTAACACACTTGTGTGTCAAACTTTGAACTTCAGTTGAAAAACTCCTCTTTGCACAAATAACTATTTAAAAATTTGATGGTGATGTTAGATGCGATTTAGTAACATATTTGATTGGCACTATTGTCTTCGGTGTAATGTCAGCAACACAGTGAGAATAATATCAAAACCATATTTACTTTACGTTTTTTTAAAAACAATTTTTAATTGATTACAGTTGTTAGCGGTATGCCTCGACTACCGAGAACCGCAACGTGTCTGTCAAATACCGTTGAGTTCATTAGAACGTTACAACCACCGCACAGCTGCAGACGAAGGCGTATCCATTTAATTTGATAATCTTTACAAAAAGATGCTAATCATAAATAAACAACTTCAAAACAAAAATGTTCGTATACAAAGATGGCGGTCCACGTTTATCAGGCGGTACCAATTCTTCGTATATTATACGCGTCTAATTCAAAATTAAATATTTTTATTAGTTTCATATTTTGTAAAGCTGTCGTTTAAATCGAAGTCATTTCCTTCTGAATCAGAATCTCCGAGGGTTTACAATTAACCCGTAACTGCTACAGACGGGTCTGTGTGACCCAGCACATACTTCATTTTGGTGGGGATATGTCTTAATGGAGTAGGAGGGAGATAAGCGTTACTGTCTTCCACGATTTCTGAGTACTCGATCAGACAACGAATGGATTGTTACTTTGATTATTTTCTGAAATCAGATATACACGTGCCTGGGTCAGAGTGACCCGACTGTAGTACAATTGTACCAAATAATTTTTTCTACAAACAAGGTAAATATTTTTTCAACACCAAATTTGTTTGCATTCGTTATATCATTTATAGCTCTTATTTGTTACATGAAGTGAAACCGAAAGTTACTTCAATAAAAAAATCATATTTCTCAATATTTTAGTTCGCCATGGCTCAAAGTAATAATAGAGATTTATCCGATAGGGGCTTGGAAGAAATACTCAATGAATACAGAATTCTGGAAGGATATCCACGATGCTAAAAATAATGATATACCAATCAAGTGTGTTGTGGTAGAAGATTCTAGGGTAGCTGGTAGAGCACTTTTATCTCACGCCGATGAGAGTGACGTTGACGCATAAGATCATGAAATATACAGCGAATATGGTTCATGTACCGATTCAGATTGAGACCCTTCACAAGATTTGGAGAAGGAGTAGCGGATGAGCAATTTGAATTAGATAGGAAAAATATTTCTCACGGTAACAGTAATGAAACAAAAGCGACTTGGTATGGAAAGGATAGAGGACAAAATAAGAACACGCTAGAAGTAGAACTCCTGCCAAAAATATTGTAAAAGTTTGAGCAGGTTTGAAAGGAAAAGCTCCCCAAAATCCACACCAGAGGCGTAACAATTCTCGATCAAGGTTTTCGCCATCTTCCATTGATCCAACAGACAAAATAGAAGTGGACTTTTATATTTCCAAGGAATATTCAAATCTGGTCACGAAGACCTTCGGGTTATGTGGTCAACTGATGGCACTGGTAAAAACTTATTTCGATGTACAATGTTACTTGCACGATTTCTCTTTGTTGTCGTGTCTTCAACTAGACACATAAAATAAAAAAAATTGGAACCCACCTCGGACATATTCGAACAGTTTCTACTAAATTGCAAAGAAAATTATTCTCCAGGACCAAACACTATTGACGAAATACTTGTTGTATTTAGAGGGCGATGTGCATTCAGATTGTATATACCCAGCAAGCCCGCTAAATACGGACTGAAACTTCCAATACTTGCAGACTCTCAAACCCATTAGATAATTAATGGAGAAGTATATACAGGTCGAGATTTGGAAAACACAAGCAAAACAAAATTTTCGCATCCAACTCAAGTAGTCCTTCGAATGGTGGAACCTATTATCAACTCAAACAGAAATGTAATTGGGGATAGTTGGTATACGTTCATTGAATTAATTAATGAATTGGGAAAAAATAGTCACATATTTGGGCACGTTAAAAAAAATAATAAAAGAGCCATTCCATCTGAATGTCAAGCCAACAAAAATCTTTGAATTTCGATCAAATATGACTATAGTTTCTTATGTTCCTAAAAAAGGATAATCTGTGGTACTAGTCTCAAGCTCCCAAGATGATGATGATGCTATAAGTGAAAATCATGATTCCAAACCGATCATTATATTAGATTATAATGGGACAAAGGCATTGATGATGCATTGGATGAAAAATGCGCCACCCGACCTCCCACGGGACTCGACGCTGGTCGATGGTAATTTTTCATACAATTTTGAACATAGCTGGAGTAAATAGTCGAGTACTATATCAATTTTCATTGGGAACTGAAAACACTCGTTTTAATTATCTGAAAAAACTGAGAATGGTCTTATGTACACCGCATATGAGACGTCTAAGATACTGTAACAATATCCCTCGCAAACTTCGCAGTCTCGCAGCCGATCTTCTTGGAGTCATGATGGAAGCTCATTCAACATCAAATAATGACGGTGTTCAAAAAAACAAAGATGTGGAATATGTACTAGCCAAATGGACCGGAAAACCAATACTCTCTGCTCAGCCTGTAAATCCCCATTTGTAAACAACGTGTTATTAAAGTGTGTCAAATTGTATTTAAATATAATTTTATATTTTATATGAGTTTTCGAATAGTTGCGTTACATTTCTTTTCAAAATGTGCGATTTTTGTGAAAAATGAATATGTGGGTCACAGTGACCCGTCGATAACAGTTAAGTACCGTATGTTTGCAGTTCTGGTATGTCCTCACTCAAAAGGTCTTTTTCCCCGATAATACTCTTGAATTAAGGAGTTACTGACCTCAGTGTGTCTCTGCAAAGATTTTTACTTCCACGTTGTTATTTATTAGGAAGTATTTGTTTTATTAATGTTTGCTAACTTATTTTTCAGATAAGCTCATATCAACCAGTTAAAATTATGAAATCAAATAGATGCATTTTCGCCTGCAGTAGTGCAGCGGTAGAGTAACGAACTCCGCGGTGGGCAACGGAAACGGTTCCCGGCGGTCGAGGCGCAGCGGTTAAAGCTCCAATGAATTAAAATTTGTTTTTAAATAACTTAACAGACTTCATTACACAGACGACAATAGTGTACTATCCAGCCATATATCAAAGCACTTTTTTCGACTAAAAAAATAGTGGAACAAAACGTTTGTTCAGATTTAAATAACTTACACTTACGCTTACTCCAAGACATTCAGCTTTTAAAACTCACATTCAGTAAAGAAAAAACTGTTAGAAACACTAGATTCGAACACTCCATAGATGATCAACGGCGAATAAATGATACGCGTGAAGATAGTGTTTCGCTATCACTGAAGTTATTATTGTGTTATGTTCGAGGTGTGCAACCTTGTGCTGCACATATATTTGTTAATTTTTTGCAAATTGTGCATTCTATGAACAAAACCTTATTTTTCATAGAAGATAGCTCAATAACTTTCGTTATTAAAAAAACAATTAGTGTGCTATGTCGTGTTACACACATTTTTTTGAATTGTCCATTTTATGAACAAAATGTGAAATTTACTAAAGAAATTAATTTAGTCAATGATTTATAGATTATTAAAAATGCGCCTGTGAAACTAATACTTTATAAAAAAAAGTCTAAAAAGACTAAATTAATCCAAAAAATCAACATACAAAGTCTGGGATACCAAATTCACCAAGTTCGATCCCAAAGCAGTTGCAATGTTTTACGCTTATCATTATCTAAAACTCTTATGGTGTTACCCAGAAGTCGTTTTCAAAAATCCCTTGTAGACGAAATTTCGATAGAAGTCTGAGAATAATGGTGTAAGAGCTATGTTTAATATGAGTTCTTAATAGAACCCTTCTGATGCTTCCTCAGAACTCTCAAGACAAGTTGCACGTTAAAAAATTTGTTGTATACTCTCATGAGGTTGGAAAAATCTTGGTGAAGAAAATGTAATTTCGATATAACGCTGATATAATGGTCTGAAAGTCATGTTTATTTAGAGTTATTGATAGAACTTGTGTGGTGCTACTCAAGAAAAATTCTACTTTCAAAATTTATATGCACCCCACTGTAGACTTACAAAAAAAATATACTTTCAATTGTTTTAAACCTCAAAAAAATTAAGTAACAGACAAAATTTCGGCATTCTCCCATAATTGGAGGTTTTTTTAAGTTACAAGGTATTTAAACTCTGAAAAAAGTTTTAAATGGAATATAGTGAGATTTTCTATAACCCTTTGTTTAGATACGGCAATACTGCATATTCACACGGCCACCTTAAAATATATCAATTATTGCTGCAGTGTTTATTCTGTAACTGAAAATAATATTATGGTGTTTACATTTTTGAAAAGCAATGGAGGAAAAATGACACATGGTTCCTATTTAAAGCAACAGAAGTTAAGTAAAAAATCTTGTACTTATATTTCATTTTTAACAACACATCGCAATTTACGCTAAATATTAAATAAATAATAGTAATGCTTCTCTTAAACTTTGATAAGTAAAACGAAATTTTTATTATTATAATAAACATGTTCAAATCGCTATTGCTACCGCGATAGAAGGGTTAAAGGTGTTTGATATATTTTATTATATATTAAGTCTTAATTTGATGTTTTCTGGGTATCTTATTTTCTGTATTTTACGTAATTGATATTTGAGTAAGGGTTGAAAAAACCACATGTTAGGATAGTTCGCTCGAATTGCTTTTATTGAGGTAGTGTAACGAGTCTTTGAAAGTGGCTGTATGCACATTCTTGTGGTAAAAACTTCACAAATGTAATAATAAATCGTATCAGTACACACCGCGATCTAAGGATATCTTTGTTGGTACTTGGAAACTCGAGACCTAAATGTAGGGTTTGTTACGCACGAATGCAAATTTTTAAAATTAAGATTTCGTTCTGTAATGAATGTGGAAAAATGTTGCTACTCAATAATTCCTTGTTTTTTTTTTATTATTTTTGTAAAATGGGGGTTGATTGCGGGAGTAAATATATACTGACTTTCATAAAAATTCCAACACCTAGAATTTGTTGAACGATTTTATTGAGATTTTCGTCAACGATGTCTTTCATTAGAACAAACGATTAAAATTTGAATAAAATCTAGCTAGTAGTTTTTTTTTGTTTTTTCATTTGCACTTAGTAACAATACATTTGAAGAAATAAACCAATCAGTGTGTTTAACTACAAATTGTTTGTTCACAATTTCGTTCTGAACTTGGGAACAATGCCAAGAGTACGTGAACATCAACATTTTTTCCCAATTGACTGATTTTGAACGTGGCCGTATTATTGGCATGAGAGAGGCCGGACTTTCGCTATGAGAAATTGCTCGTCGTGTAAACCGAAATGTTACAACGGTATTGAGATGTTGGTCCAAATCGTCCGAGGAACGGGTGCAACAACGTCGCCCTAGATCTGGACGTCCCCGCGGGACTACAGATCGCGAAGAACGTCGCTTAACACTTTTGGCCACAAGAGACAGATTTTCAACAACTTGATCGATTGCAAATGATTAGATGAGAGGTGCAGGACCCAGAATGTCAATGTCATCTGTTTATGGCCGGATAAGGTCTTATGGGCTGCGTTCATATCGTCCATTTTTACTTCTTCCTCTTACACCACTTCACCGACTACGCAGGCTAGAATGGAGCAAGCAAAGAGCTAATTGGGCGCAAGAGTGGCATCGATTTGTGTTTAGTGACGAGTCCCGATTTAGCTTGTGGGCCCACGATGGTCGTAGTAGGGTCAGACGGATGCGTGGAGAACGTAAAAATCATTTTTTGTGGAACGCAACACAGCTCTCGCGCAAGGAGTTATGATATGGGGTGCAATATGTTACGGTAGCAGATCACCCTTGGTCTTCATTGATGCCAACTTAAACGCCGCTTGTTATATTGGTAATGCGCTAGAACCCGTTGTGCTTCCATATCTTCAGGGGCTGGAAAATCCCATTTCCCAACAGGATAATGCGCGCCCTCATACGGCAAGGGTTACAACACGTTTTTTGGAAGAAACTAACATTGCCGTCCTCCCATGGCCTGCTCGGTCGCCTGATTTGTCGCCCATTGAACATGTATGGGGTGAGGTCGGTAGGCGAGTGGGTAATTTACCACATCCTCCAGATAACTTACACCATCTCCGGCTACGGATTGAAGAAGCTTGGGTTGATATACCACAGGCAACTATAGATCACTTGATTGATAGCATGCCACGCCGTCTAAATGAGTGTATTACAAATCGTGGCGGAGCAACTCATTATTGGAAAAAACATTTTTAGTTTTTGTTTTTTAGTTTTCAAATTTTAATCCTTTTGTTTGTTCTAATGAAAGCCATCGTTGACGAAAATTTCAATAAAATCGTTCAATAAACTCTAGGTGTTGCAATTTTTAAGGAAGTCAGTACAGTTAGTTTGAAATAGGAGGGGAAGTTAGTTACAGAGAGTGTTGATCGAGCCAGATCGATTTGGTTAATTAAATACCTTCATTGTAAATAGTTTGTCTTTAAAATATTTTTGCGTGTACATTTTCTTTTGAATTAGCCAACGCTAATTTGTCTTTTTTTTCGGGTGTTGGTTTTAATGTGTTTTTCAAATGTTAATTTATAACAGTTACCCTTTTTGAAGCTAAACCACGTATGTTAACCATGCGTGTCTGTGATCAATTAAAGGAATTCAAGTGTAAGTAGATATTTTAATATAAATTAAGACTCGCAGGAAATAATTCTACAAGCCTATATACGTATTAAAAATCAAGCATTGCCTTACAAAAAGTATCTAATTACGCAGGCAGGCGCTTATTAAGTTGAAATTTGTTAAAAATAAAGGGGTTAGCATCAGACAGTACAGGGCTCCCTCGCTCACATACATGGGCGAATTAGCATTGTTGTTTGTTGTTTATATTTGTGTAGAGGTAGGCGTGGACGAACGGGTACAGGGTAAACCTTAATTATAATCGTAAATGGTCCGGATGACCAGTAAAACACTTCGAATTTTATTTTTATTGTTGTATAGATGAACGTGTAACCTGAGAAACGGACGCTGTATGTTTCTAACGCACTCAAACTTGTATATCGGTCACGATGTTATGATTTATTTACAACTTACCCTTATAAGCTTTGTTTAATGAGGGTTTTTTGTCTTTGATTCAGTCTGGTTAATCCGAGGTGTAATTAGAATTGTTTGCCTGCGAACGGATTTCTTTTTATATATAATTCATTGTAATTGTACGTATGGAGTTTGTGCTTTAGTAGCCACTAAACAATTGTGTACGTGTAAATTCCTGGTCTATTTTCTTTTGTCCTTGCATTTACCTTATTATCGCCTGTGCAATTTTACTGTTGTTGTATTTTATATGTACCGTAATTTTGCCTTATTGTTTTATTTGCCCATTTACTTAAAGACCGGCATGATTGATTTTAAAGGGCCACATGTTTGGTATTACATTTGTATTCTGATTTATTTATGACACAATTGTAGGCGTGAATAAATTATGTTTTTTTTATTGTGTTTATGTGTAGTCAAACTGCTTTTAATTTATTTTTTTCTTAATGTATACTTTTGTACGCACTTGATTTAATGGGGCTTTGTTATATATTTAACCCTTTCATTGTTTTTTTTTTGTGTTATTTGATTTATTAATGTACTTGTGCAATTACTTATTTATGAATAAAGTGGTTTTTCTTGGTGGTTCGTTCCCACAGTAGTACATTAACAGGTTGAACCATTGAAATTGAGTAGTTTCATTGTTTACCTGCCCCACATGATGCAACACTTAACCTTATCAAACCTATCTAATCCAAATAATACTAGACGGCCAATTCTTTTGATCAGATTCGAGGTTTGCGAGTAATTAAATATCAGACTTTTTAAATAAATTCTAATGTTTTAATTATTGCCAGGAAAGTTAATGTAAGGCAATTAATTAAATTAAATTAAGCAATTAATTTGAGTAACAGTATTATCAGTAAAGTCAAGATAAAGCACTTAGCGATTGTTTTGTTCTTGAATTTGCATTATTGCGAATCGGTTCAAATTACACTTTTCAAGATAGGGTACCTGAGGGACGCTACAAGTTCTATTAAGTACTTTTAATAAACATTTTTTTTTATGATTGTGGACCTGAACAGGCTAAATTAGGCCTATCGTGCTAAAGCACTCAGGAACACTTAGGAGGATGGATAGAGACATAATGAATTGCCAATAGATGCCTATGAACAGCTACCTTAAATTTTCTCATATCATAAGTGAGAGGAAGTAGGGAGATCATTCCAGAGTTTAGAAGCCGTGTAGAAAAATGTGGATTGCGCGCGTTTGGTACGACAAGTGGAGATTTGTACTGCATACTGATGATGTGAATGAGCGAACCGAGTGTTTCTCGCAAAGATAGCCCGAGATGGTATTAAATAATATAATTCAGCAGCACAATAGCCGTTGTAATAACGATAATACAAAGAAAGAACTGAAACCATCCTTCTATGCTCAAGGGACTGTATGTGAGAAGTTAAGGACGGGTCATTTATAAGCCTAATCGCTCTCTTTTGAATACGATCAACGATATCGAGAGCGTATTGGGGAGCACTAACCCAAAGGTGAGAATTATATTCCAGATGAGGCCGAATTTGGGCCTTATACAGCAGAAGGAGTTGTCGAGAGGTAATGTACTGCTTAGATCTGTGCAAAAAGCCTATTTTACGAGCAGCTGTTTTGGTAGCTGACAGAAGATGGTCAACCAATGAGAGATTTGAAGATACAGTCATACCCAACAGAGTAATAGAGTCTGAAAACTTAAGAACTGAGCCATTCATACTTACAATAGGAAATGATCGATCTTTTTTGGCGGACATAAGGCAACACTGAGCTCTTAATGGATTATAATCAATCAATATTTCGTTTTCCTTACAAACAATTTTTCCAAGTCCACAATGACATGCAAACAATTTTTGAAATGGGTATACCACAAGGCTTCTATTAACAAGTCTTAATGAGCTAGGCCCTCATTATTATCAGCTTTCTATTCTATTAATACTCGAACAAATACGGATGTCAAGTTATTATTATCACCGCTCCATCGAAATACTATTTTCCTTACTAAATTTTTTAAGCCCATTAAAGGGTGGAAAAATTTTTTGGAATTACAACTTTTCTTAATATGGGTAGCACCATAAGAATTCTATAATAATGAGTGCAAAACGATCCAATTGTAACAGTTTTGGGATTGCATTTTGTGAATTTGGTACCGCAGATGAACAGTAAGCTTGGTGATGATCTACTGAATTTTAAACGAATTAAACTTTTCAACCTCTTCAAAGATATTGCTATTAGGTTTCACAAGATTGGAACGAGGTGATATTATAAGAGGCATAAATACTTACGATGAGTCAGAAAGTTCTGTTTCAAGTTATACACTTATAAAATAATGCCCAATATCACGTAATGTTTGTTTTTTAGATAAAAATTTATACACTAGTGAACTGTGGGTTAACACGAAACATGCAGTGAGTAAGGCAGGGCATGACACCACTATGGTAAGTGGACGAAAGGCGTTCACCCGAGGTGGACTTTGACCTAAATTTTCCTTACTTCATGCTGGTGGCGAGAATGGTGTTATTCCACTGTTGATCATATTAATAAGCTGGAAGAGGTTTTAACTAAACAGGACTTAAGACATCAGCTATCTAAAGCGTACAACATGGAAGGCCCACGGTTTTACCATACATCATCAGCAAACAGTGGTGGTCCAAATAGGCGTTCCTCCAGAACATGTGGAGAAAATCATAATTGTCGCATCTACAAATGCACTAATCGTTATTCCTCCTATGATTTTATTTTTATTTTATTTTATTTACTATTGATCCATCACACAAATATTATAAACCGCTAATTGAAAAAAAAAACCATCGGGGTTGCCAGTCCCCAACTGGGCGCCTCCCCAGGTGGCGGATAGAGGAATGCCCGCTAGGTATAGCGGGTACCGGGGAAATAAAATACCCGGGGCGGCCCAAAACTGGCAGCTCCTATAGTCAACAGCTTCGGGTGGATGAACTTGGAGGAAGGGCACTCTTTTATCCCAGGGTTAAGGGATTGGCCCCAAAGGCAGAATAACTACACGTAATCAACGGCATAAGGATGTGGAAAGCCACGGAAAGACTACTACATTAAAGATTCGTAAGGATAGACAAACTTAATGATTATGGAACTCGGATGCCAAGATCCGGCAGGGAAAGGAATAGCAAGGATTCCCAGGTCGTTATCCAGCGAAATCCTTCCATGACAAATCAGAATACACATAGAATCTCCAAAACAAACACAAAAATCGGCACATGGAACGTACGCACTTTATATCAATCCGGAAAAGTCCACAATGCAATAAATGAAATGGAAAGGTTATGTCTCGAAATTATGGGAATCAGTGAAATGCGTTGGCCAAGCTGTGGCGAATATCGCATAAATAAACATATTCGAGAAGTGCGGCTGGTGCTCACCGACATGGAGTAGGAATCATAATAGTCGAAAAAAATCTCCAAATCTGATACAAATTTTGGATCGATTTCAGAAAGGCTACTATTAGTACAAATAAACACTGGTACAATCAAACTTAATGTTGTACAAATGTATACACCGACGGACGTCAGAAAGCAGCGAAGACGAAATAGAAGAATTGTATGCCTCATTAACAAACACATTAAAATCACTAAATAACAACGCAATTATAATAGTAATCGGAGACTTAATGCCAAAATAGGTAAGGGTAAACAAAGAGAATTAATAGGCCCTTTCGGCCCAGGAGCCAGGAATGAAAGGGGCAACAGACTCAGTATATTCACTTAACACTATGTTCAAGTTACACCCAAGAAGGTTTTATACTTGGAAAGCTCCAGCAGATGATGAAAATACAGAGGCGAAACCAAATAAGACTATATGCTAGTAAACAAACGTTTTCGAAGTAGCTGTTTATCGGTAAAACATACCCAGGGGCTGACATAAACTTCGACCATAACCTATTAATAGGAAACTTTAGATTAAAACTAAAGGGAAGAACCAAGAAAAACAAGGTGAAGCTTTGGGACTTGAAAAATGAGACCAAACAAGTAGAAATAAAAAATGACATGGAAGAAGAGCTAAACATAATTAAGAATTCAATAACAAGAACAAAAGAACAATACCTAAAAAGAGACAAACAAAAAAGGAAAACATGGATGACAGATCAAATACGACTCTTAATGGACAAACGAAGAATAGCCAAAACCAAAAACAAAAAAGAACATGACAATATCCAAAAAGAAGTAAGAAGAAAAATAAGAAATGCTAAAGAAGAGTGGTTTAATGGCAGATGCAGGGAAATCGAAAACCTAGAAAAACTTCATAACCATTTCAATTTACATAAAAAATAAAATAAGCAGCAGAACTATATAAACCAAGACCTCGTGGTAATCTGGTTGATGAACATGGCATAACAAACAGAAAACAATAGAGAAGTGGCAAGACTATATAAAAGATGACCGAACCGGTATAGATGCACCTAAATGCATCACTGGTCCAGCAATCACAACCGATGAGGTAAAGAAAGCACTATCTAATATGAAAGGCGGAAAAGCACCTAGGCCCGGCGATATACAAACAGAACTCCTAAAACTACTAGACGACGAAAACATCAAAAGACTGACTACTTTATTTATTAAAATTTACAACTCGGGCACCATCCCTATTGAATGGCTTAATTCTACGTTCATTACCATTCCCAAGAAAGCAAAACCCAAAAAATGCAATGACCATCGATTAATAAGTTTGATGAGTCATTTATTGAAAACATTTTTGAAAGTATTACATCAACGACTATATGCACGTTGTGAACAACACATGGGCCGTACACATTTTAGGTTTAGAAATCAACAGGTACGAGAAGTCTTATTTTGTACACAGGTTCTCGTCCATCGATGCAGGGATGTGAATTGCGAGGTCCACACACCATACCATAAACTTATCCAAATATTAAAAAACATGGGAATAGACACTTCGCATTATAAAAAATCTGTATACTGGAATCAAGCGGCTCAAGTCAGATGGAAAGGAGAATTATCGAAAGCTATTTCTCCAACGCGGTGTACGCCATGCTGAATATTATCACCACTGCTATTTAACATCTATTCGGTAGAAATATTCAGTAAAGTCATATTTAATACATCGAAATGAATAAATGTAAACGGCGAGAAAATTAATAACATAAGATTTGCAGACGACACTATATTAGCAGATAATCTAAAAGATTTACAAGATTTAGTAAACAAAGTGGCACAAAGCAGTCAGGAACTTGGTATATCAATATATGGTAGTAACTAAAAACATTATACCACAAGAACAACTGTCAATCAGAACATAGTGGAAAGAGTCGACACACTCAACTACCTCGGCAGCACAATAAACGATAAACGGGACCACACATTAGGAATAAGATGTAGGGAGGTAAACTTGAAAACTAGAACTAGATTACTCCGTTGCTACATATTTCCCGTTCTCCTGTATGGCGTAGAATCATGGAATCATAGACGCATTTTGCGAATATCATGGACCCTACATATCACCAATAAAAAATATTAGAGCAACTAGATAAATCAATGGAAATTATGAAAATAATTAAACAAAGAAAACTCGAATATCTAGGACATGTTATGAGGAATGAACAGCGATACAGATTATTACAGTTAGCTCTGCAGGGGAAAGTTGAAGGAAAAAATGGGCCCGGGCAGGAGACGCAATCCTGGCTGAAAAATCTCCGATAATCTTTCTCGACAACAACGACATGACTTTTCCGAGCAGCTACAAATAAGGTCATGATAGATAGAATGATCGCCAACATCCGGTAAAGGATCGGCACGCAAAGAAGAATTGAAAAATTCTTAAATATTACATACCAGAGAGAGATTTCAATCGATGGTGAAGTACTTCAGGCGTCACTCTGGCAAGCAATTCATACAGGGTAAACGGATTCGTTTCGGGTACAAAAGTTGGTGCTTGAACGCAAAAAGTGGCTACCCAGTTAGTGCTGTGTCAAGGTTAACCCTGCGGCAGACGCGGCTTATATTTTCACTTGAGCGGCCGCGCTGCGGTCCTTAGGTCCGCATAATGAAATATCAATTGGTTTCTCAGATTATGTTCTCTTCACACAAAGGCTATTCAAATAATAAAGTTTTATTTAAAGTAAAGATTTTACATACATGCAATCAAAACATTTTAGAAAACTTCTTCTTATTAATTTTTAGTTAATCTTCATCTGTATCGGCTTCGAGGCAGATAGAACAGGTTACTTTTCTTTGGCAATGTTCTAGACAAACAAATTTGTTGCAGGTATGGCAAATAATTGTAGTCTCTGTTCTTGTGAGAACCACACTTGTAGCAAGGCCCTTTCTTCTTTGCATTATCTATTGCATTGTCTTGAATGTTTTCTCTGTATTTTTGTAAGTGAATATCACTAAGAAGACTAGTTAGTTGGGCTCTTTTTTTTAGATGAGAGGCCATTAGTTCAATAGCCAAATCGTTTAGGTATTTTCGACGTATAATCGATTTTTGCAACGGATTATTGGCGTCGTAAATTATTTTTGAATTTATACAGGCAATATCTAGTATTTTGAAAAATAAAGCCAATGGCCATCTTCGTGTAATTCTTTGCGTTGTTTATGAGGAACACATTTAATCAACTGTATCAACAGCACCTTTGGTGCGATTATAGTCTAAAATTATTTCGGGTTTGTTAGTTTCAGGATCAATTTCTCCAGAGTCATGCATTGTTGATAATAAAAGAACTAAATTATTCTTTTTAGGAACATAAGACACAAGAGTGGTATCATATTGATACCCGAAAAGTGAAGAACCAACTTCTCTGTTTGAAGTTTAGAGAAATTCTATCGGAATGTCAGCTCGGTTTTTCTTAGAGTTCCAATAGTAGTTATTCCATTTTCTAATAATTTCTGAGATAGTGGATAACTTGTATAAAAATTGTCAGTGGTTAGGTTTCTATTTGAATTTTTTAGTGGATCAATTAGTCTCATTACTATATCGAATGGTTTATTTGACGTCACATACGGACCAGGTTTTTGTGTACCACAATATAGTTCAAACGTCCAAGTGTAATATGTTTTACGGTCAACCAAAGCGTATAATTTAAGCCCGTATTTTGCCGGTTTTTGGTATGTACTGGATAAATCCACAACGTCCTCTAAAGGGATGTAACATTTCGCCAATGGTAATAAATTCTCCAACACAATAGTTTTTTGACATCTTTCGACAAATTTACTGTAAATGTTACGAATAGCGGCAAGTTTATCTGATGATTCCCGGTTCTTTCTTGTTCGAAAATCGTCCAACCGCAAAGCACGTAACAGAAATAAAATCTTCTGTAACTAAAACCCTCTAAGTATCATCATTCCTGTACCATCTTTTGCCCATAGCTCTAAAACATTCCCTTTTTATTGCAATTAAAACAAGCACACCAAAAGGGCTAAGATTTCATCCCGGTTAGTAGGACTGCAGTCTCTGGGTCTTGCATATTTCATAGCAACTTTCTCTTGAATACATTAGTTGATATGACAATTTCGTCAACCATTTCAAGAGAAATGAATTTTAAAAAGCCTCCATCCTTGAATTTGTTTGTTTAGCATATCCGGTTGGCTTAGATAATATTTTCACAATATTTTTAGATTTAGTTTTATTACCTGACTGAAATTCCATACTTCTCCATATTGTTTCCATATCTTTACCTAGATAAAACCTGTAGTTTTCATTTTCTAATTCGTTTGGTCGCATCTCTACATCTACCTCCATAACTTCACTTTCAATCTCAGTTGGTGGTTCGAATCGCTCGCATCAGGATTATCATGAATCTTCTCGTCTTCGCCATCACTTTCATCGCTAAAATCCACTATTTCTTCTTCATCATCACTCCATATATGTGCTACTATTTCTTCCAGCTCACTCTCACCTAAAGCCCCACAATTTCTAACATTTCGGTTCCTATAAAATATTTCTATGTAATACTATTCGATTTGCTTCACAAAAATACATCTTTCAAAAATAAATAAAAACTTACATAGTCAGTCGCACAAGGAACAGAGGTCCGCAAAATGTACTACTCGTCACCAACGTCTGATAAAACTGCAGTAAATTTTCTAGACAAGCGATATAGGTATGAAGTGTTGACTCATATACTGAGAATGCATACCTAGCGACTTTATTTGATAAGATCATAAACATTAAAATAATTTTAAAATGTATCAACAATGCGGACCTCTGTTCCCCGACGCGACTGCCGCAGGGTTAAATGTTAATCATTAATCAGTATTTGGTTTATTTGCAGCACCATCGTTGATGTCATTAGAAGAAATATCAAAAAAAAAAAAAAAGGAAATAGCGATACTCCCTTTATGGTGACAACCCGTTCACTAGTTTCCTTTTACTAAGTTACCTCTAAGAGATAGGTTATGAAGTAACGGGAACTATAGAAGAAATGGTCGATATGATCTTTATTTACGGCGAAGCTCAAAGAAATGCTTTGCAAGCTACCCGTTTGTACTGTGAACCGTTTATGAATATAGATGAGAGATTTATAAATTCTGGAAGTCTGTGAGTGTTATCCCAAGCGCGTAAAAACAAGCCCAAATGAAGAAATTGAGTTTCAAGTTGTGGGGCATCTCTCATAGAAAATCCGAAAAATTAGTACCAGAGAGCTAAGTACACACATAGACCTAAATAGAAATACAGTTCGCAGCTTTATTAAAAAAAACAAATTGCATCCTTATCATATCGAGCAACATCAAGCTTTAAGTGAAATAGATTTTCAAAATCGTGAATCTTTCTGCCAATGGGTAACTACTAAAGTCAATGAAGAACCCAATTTTGTTAATAACATTCTATTTCACAACAATGGCAATATTAATACGCATAACTATCATCACTATTCAGATACTAATCCACACATCTTAAGAGTTGTTGATCACCAGCATCGATGGTCAGTTAATGAGTGGGGTGGTATTATCAATTTTAATGCGGTTGGTCCTCTTTTCTTTGATGGGAGTTTTACTGGAGAAAAATATTTATAGTTTTTTGGAAAATGATTTACCCGAGTTTTTGGAAAATATCGAGATAGATAATATTCGTACGATGTGGTTTCAACTGGATGCCCCCACTAGTAAATCAACGTTGGGCAATATCTGGATGGAAATTATCCGATGAGGTAGATAGGACGAGGTGGTGTGCAAAAATGGCCAGCCAGATCACCGGATCTTACGCCCCTTGATTTCTTCCTTTGGGGTTACGTTAAAGAAAAAGTTTACCAACATCCTCCCGCTACAAGCGAAGATATGAAAAATAGAATTAGAGCTGCGTTTCAATCCATTTCGCCCCTAATGTTGTTGCGAGTGAATCCTTCGTTTACCGAGCGAATTGCAGTGTTTAGCATTTTGAAAATTTAATTTGAATTTATGGAGTTATTCGTTTATGTTTACTTGTTCAACTTATTTTTAGGTGTAGAGAATTAGTTTATTATTTAGTTATTAATTAAGTTTCCCTATCAGTTAAAAAATTTATTTGCCATTCGTATTTTCTTATTTGCTCTGGATTTTGTTTTATTTGTTCTTCTGTATGTCAATATCTCAAGAAGAGTCCGTCTTATGGCTACGAAACCTATTATCAATTAGTATCTACTTTTCACGGAGAATGGAAATGTGAAAAAATATACAGGGTGTTACATTTGAAAAAATTGAGAAAAATTGCATTTCGCGTAAGTTTTACATGTTTTCAAAAAATTTCCCAGTTTGTTAGTAGACTATTATTAATAGTCGGTGGTATAAACAGATTTACAAAGTCGTGGTGACAACGCTCGCATCGTGGTTCCAAAGTTAACTCTATTTTGGTACTAAAGTGACGATACCTGCAGAACGGTTAGTGATCCATATACAAATTTCTATACTTTTATTCTAAATGTAACAGTGAATCCAAAAATGTAAAAATATACAGGGTGTTCCATTAAAAAACACAGGTTTGGGTTGGCATATTTTTGTGAATCACCCTGTATATACCTAAATATTTTTAGCATATAAGTCCAATGATCGTGTATTACCACACCAAAATTGGTTTTGACATCTCTATCTCTATCCCTGTATGAAAAAAAAAACGAAAACCATTGTTAGAGAGGAAAATGAACTGAATGTATTGTTGGCAGTTACAGATGATCCCAATAAAAGTATAAGATAAATTTTCAGGGAACAAGAAATAAGTTATGGAAGTGTACAAAAAATACTATCTAAAAACAAGATGCGCCCATATAATATTCAATTGTACCAGGAATTGATGATTTTCGACGAAGAATAAATTTTTGTAATTGGGCTTAAAGAAAATATCGCAACCAAAGAGATTTTTTTGATTATGTACTTTTCGGGGATGAGGCGACATTCCATAAAAATGGATGTTTAGACATAATTTTCATTACTATTCAAGAGAAAATCCTCATGTAATAGTTACTACTTCACAAACAAGATGGTCTTTAAATGTTTGGGATGGTATTCTAGGCGATTTCGTGATTGGACCATATTCTTTCGAGGAAACGGTAAACGGTGAAGTTTAATTAGATTTTCTAAAAAATCAGTTGTCTGTGCTTGTTGAAAACGTTCCCCTGCGTGTACATCAGTGCATGTGGTATTTACATGATGGGGAGCCCCATACATAACTCACTGAATCACGGTCAACTACACGATCAGTTTCCAGGACCATGGATGGGTAGAGGAGGGCCAATTCCGTGGCCTGCAAGATCGCCTGATCTCACAAAAGTAGATTTTTCTATGGGGGTATGTAAAAATGAAGTATATAAATTACCTGTACTACTTTAGAGACATGAAAAATAGAACTAGAGTGTTTTCCGAAACATTAGTATCCCAATGGCTAGAAATGTAAGTAAAGAATTTGTAGATCGGCTACAACATCGTTTAAATGTAATGGGAGGCACTTTCAACAGTTAATATAAATACCACTTCATCGAAACACTGTATTTCGTCACTATCAATGACGATGTGGTGTCAATGAAACGATCGTCGAGTGATTAAATACCAGTTAAAAAGTTTAGGTTCACCCTCCTGATGCCGTGTATGTGGTCAACAAAACGATTGTCGGTTGATGAAACACAGTGTTTCGGTAAAGTGCAGGTATGTATTTTGCTCAATCTGCAATGTTTTAATGTCAAGATCAAAACTTTGTTACCTAAATATTATTTTGTTACTCATTTATTACTCTTAGTCTCTGTTATACCTAGTTTTGTTAAACAATTTGTGGTTTTATTTGCAATAGTTTATACTTGATGTATTTCTTTTTCACCTGACAATGATAATATTGATACAGAGCTGATTAAACTTACAGTATTTTCAGTTAATAACTGTAAGATTTAGGTATAGGGAATACTTAAGAAGAGTAAAAGTATTTCTTAAGTACTTTTCAGAGATGATACAAAATAGAGGGTGTTCCATTGAAAATAACAGAGATAATCATGGGTGTGAGTTTTGCATCACCCTGTACAAAAAATAAAAGTTATCACAAAAATTTTAACAAAACCAAACTATCACGAAATTATTTTGCCCATGAGAGATTGACCCTGAATTGTTTATTTTAAATAATACAGGGCGACGATTTTATTACGATTTTCACATTAAAATGGCCATATCTTTAAAAGTACCCATTAGAACCTAGTAAAAACCTATATCATTGGAATAGGAAAAATGATCCTAACTGAAATTTGACATAATATACAGGGTGTTCCATTAAAAAACATAAATTTGATATGCTGTGACTTTATGAAATACCCTGTATATTATTAAATAATTTTAAAATGTGCAGCTTGACTTTATGAATAACTTTTATTTAAAACTTTTTTTCGCAACTCTCAAGGTAACGGAGTTATCGAACTCCGGAGTATAAGTTGATCACCCATTATATATATATATATATATATATATATATATATATATATATATATATATATATATATATATATATATATATATATATATTATTAGTGAAAAAATCAAAGTCAAAATTCTAAACGCCTATATGCGGAAAAGTTGTCTATTGTTAAACCTAAATATAGTGCAAAATTTCAGCTGAATCGGATTAACCCTTGGTCATAAATTTAAAATTTAGGTATTTTAAGATTTGGCGGAAAACTTATAAATACAAACTTATTATCAGAATGAGCCTTATTTTGATGTAATAGTGTTAGATGCCTCTGCGCACGTCCGAAATCTGATTTCTACCAACATAGTACTCTTCCGACGCACGCACTCAATGACTCAATTGAATCGACCTTAGTCGTTGAATCAGTTTAGCTGCGTTATGCCTTTGAGTTAGACGTCTTTCAGTTAAGCGTTCCACTCATTCTAGATTGTTATATTTGTTTCATACTTTTATTCGTGTTACTTAGTGCCTCCAAAATGCCTCGAATGCGGTCAGACAATTTGTGCCCGTGTTTGGTGTTCCTGCAGAATTTAAAGACAATGTGCTACCGACATATGCTGACATTATGAGATATTATTTGTATGTACGACAAGAACATTTAACTGAATAAACAAGAGCCTGGTTTGACAGATGTGTGTTCGCGTTCGTCACTAATAAAGGATCTGAAATGTTTGTGGGAAAAAGTTCAGTTAGTACTGTAACGGACCAACAAATATTACATAAGATAAAAGAGTACTATCAAAATATCGTAATATTAAAAGCGTGTAAAAAAAGACGGAAAATTAAGCTCTTCGGAAAAAATTGTTTCATTTAGAAAATCAGCAGAGAAAACACTCTTCGATATTTCGTTATGTAAATGTAAAGACTTCTTGATCTGTAAATACAAAACTAAAGTTCCTGTAGCGGAAAGAGCTTTTTTAACAGACCAAAGAACATCACGAAAAATGCTCATTGGAGGTATTGATATTAAAGCAACAAAAATGCTGCATGAGAGGTTGCAATGTAAAGACGAAAACACAGAAAGAAGACAAAAGTTCCACTTGCAAGTTAGTAAGGACAAAATAGACAATAAACGTTCTTCTTCTGCAATGCAGCTTGTAGACACTTCAATATCATCTAATGAATGCGATGAAGATACGGAACATGCAACGGATGAAAAGACTATTAATCGAGATTATGCTTCTACTTCACAAATGAGAACTGAGCTTCCAAATGTAGCACAGGCTTGCGACAGAACTGGTGTTTCTGAGAAGCAGCAGCAATTCTTATAAATGCGCCTTGAAAGATATGGAATAATTAATAAGGACAATTGTTCGAAAATAGTAGATCGAAGCAAAATCCGAAGGAAAGAATAAAACACGTAGAAACCTGAAAAGGAAAGTTGAAGAGCTACTCTTCATCGGAATATGGAATTTACTTCGATGGTCGAAAAGATAAGACCTTAACTTTGATTAAAGAATCTGAAAGAGTAGCTAGAAAAACCATAACGGAAGAGCATGTTGTTATAATTTCAGAACCAGGATCCACTTATCTTGGGCATGTAACTCCAACATCAGGCAGCTCCCATTCTATTAAAACAAGTATTTTAACTTTTTAGAGGCAAATGTTAATATTTCAAAGATGAAAGCTATTGATTGTGATGGAACAGTGGTTAATACGGGTTCTAAAAATGGTATCATAAAACAACTTGAAATTTCTGTGGGTCACTCCTTACAATGGTTTATATGTCTGTTGCACAAATGAATTACCGTTACGTCATCTATTACAACATTTGGATGGAAAACAACCGGGCCTAAAGGCTACTCTGGAGAAATTGAAAATGTTGGAATCTTGCGAGTTAATGCCTGTAGTAAACTTTGAAAACATAGAAGTAACTTTGCCTGACGTTTCGGTGGAAGAACTAAGTACAGACCAACGGTATCTGTATGAAATTTGCAGTGGAATATCCAAGGGTATTATTTCATTAAGCTTGTCAAAAAAGGAACCTGGAAAGATGAGTCATGCCAGGTGGTTAACGACGGCAAATAGAATTTTGAGACTATATGTCTCAACTGAATTTCCATCGACTAATTTGAAAGTTTTAACAGAATATGTTATTAGAGTATACGCATTTGCATGGTTCGATATTAAACGAAGTCATCGTGTCCATATGGAATTAAACATTTATTTACTATAATTAGAAAATCTCGATTTTCTCCGAAGACTTAAAGGCCATAATTGATCGAACTCTGCAAAGAAATGAATATTTTGCGCACCCAGAAAATATTTTGTTACCAATGTTGGCTGATGATCGGAAGCATGTGAGAATTGGGTCTTCGTCGAATTTTGAAATGCAGACAAATGAAAGCAAAGGAAAATATTAGAATTTAAGATTCCTACATTAAATTTTGAAGCAGACGACTACATAGACTTAATTGACTGGCAATCAATTTCACTTACAGAACCACCGCTTACGGTTTCCATTTCTGATAATGATCTTAATCCAATGATCTTAGATGTACCTGACGAAATACGTATTTTAAAGTATCCCTGTCATTCCCAAGCAGTAGAACGAAATGTAAAATTGGTTACCGAAGCATCAGCTGCAGTATGGCAACGAAGCACGAGATGGATTTATAAGATCTAGAATAACATCGAGGGACGCACTACCTAAATTTGACACAAAAGAGAATATTTTAAGGTATTATAAGCTATTTTGTAATACATTTTAAATACAAGGGTGGGAGGGTGGAGGAACTCGATATGCACACCTCCACGTGGTGAGTTCTGGGTTGTTTTCATATAGAAAACAAGCGAGGAGCTCATAAGAAATTCAAATATAATTTTTTACAGATTTCTGTGCAAATGGGCAGCCAAAATTTACTCCTAGGAATCTCAAATTTTACGGAGATGTACTACATAATTTGTATTACTTTTTACCGTATAGGCTAATAAATTAAAACCATTTCTTTTGGCAGGAGTTGGTTGAAAAATTGTCAAATAATAACATTTTTACAAATTTCATTACCAAATGGGCAGCCGAAGATAGCTTCCTAAAGCTCAAATTTTGCAGATATGATAACACTTACATTTAACAACTTTTCCATACATAGGCTATTAAATTGAAGAAAAATTTTTTCATGTCTTTTCACTCCACCTAATATATATATATATATATATATATATATATATATATATATATATATATATATATATATATATACAGTGGTGTGAAAAGTCATCATCACGTCTACAATGGTTTGATAGAAATTTTTCGAATTCTTTCGTTAACTACCTTGAATTATCTGATTGTACTTCATATATCATTAGTGTTATTGCTAATGATGTCATTATAATTAATCAAATCGGCTAATTAACAGATTTTAAAGAATTCAAAAATAGCATAATTATTAGGTCGTAAAGGGTGTCGTTAAAATCTATTTAAAGTAAATTTGAAGAAAATATTTCCATTAAACTGTTAGTATATATGGGCTGAAAATACTTTAAGCCATTATTCACTTTTTGCATTTCGTGAGAAAGTTAAAATGTGTTCTAAACCGAAGCAAACGAAATTATCAGACCAAACGCGGTTTGAAATTATTTTTCATCATAACAAGGTGCTTCTAGTCGCGAAATCGCGTCATTAGTAAATGTAACCAATCTACAGTAGTTCGGATCATTAAAAAGTATACTGAGTTTGGAAAATCGACGACAAACCGCGTAGTGCGACCAAAGAAAACCTCCGTTCGAGATGATGCTGTCTTAAGACGAACAAACCTTGCAGATAGACGTCTCAATTCCACCCAGTTAACAAAATATGGAGTGAAGCTACAGGTATAAGTGTGTGCACTTCCACTGTGAGGAGAAAACTGATTAGTTTTGGATTGAGATGTAAAGCACGTAAGAAACCATTACTTTCCGAGAAGCAAAGGCTGAACCGTTTGAAATGGGCAAAGGAACATCTAAAGTGGACAACAGATCAGTGGCAAAGAGTATTATTTAGTGATGAATCAACTTTTAACATCGATAATCATGCTGGAAATACGTATGTCAGAAGGTTTCAGGGAAGAATTTTCGCCAAAATGTATCATTCCAATAATTAAGCATCCAACCTCAGTTATGGTGTGGGGTTGCATGTCCTTCCGAGGAGTTGGTCGGCTGACATCATCTCTGGAATGACGAATGCCACAAAATACATCGAAGTGCTACAGAACAAAATGCTGCGAAGTGGAAACGATTTGTTTGGCGAAGAAAGCTTTCAGTTTCAAGATGACAACGCACCTTGCCATAGAGCTGGGATTGTTCAATCATGGATGGAGATGAATGGAATTATCAGGTTGGACTGGCAAGCGCAATCTCCAGACCCGAATCCCATCGAAAACTTGTGGAACAGGATATCTCACATCATATCGAGAAAAACCAACGACAAAGGTCGTCCTCATCGAATCTCTAATTGACGCCTGGAATCACTGCATCACTAGGGAGGGACTGGAAAAACTGGCGAATTCCATGCCTAAAAGATGTCAACTAGTAATCAAAAACAAGGGTTGGCCGATTAAATACTAAAATTAGTTTTAAATAAGATCATATTTGGCATAATGCAGTATACGTTTTTTTTGTAATTTTTGTAATTTTTGATATTTTGAATAAAGCCTCTTTTACTAAGTTACTTCAATGTTTTTTATTTTATCATTGTGATTAAGTCCTTAGTTAAGATAGAGCTGATATAGAGAATATAGTTGAAGTGCATTCGCGTGAAGTGCTTTAAAGTTCATTTTCATTAATTTTAAGAGGTGATGCAGGACTTTTCACACCACTGTATATATATATATATATATATATATATATATATATATATATATATATATATATATATATATTATATTGTTAAATTTTGCGCCTATATAAGAAACAAGTAAAAATTACATCAATACGACTAAATTCACAGCTGTGAACTTTTGCACAAATTAATTTTTCTTATGCAGTGTAGGTAGGCACCAATTATGTGCAGTTTTGCGTCGCTAAAATAACAAAAACTCATTGACAAGGCTAACTTCATAGCCTTATGAATATTAATCTTCTTTTCTTGTACGATAATTAAGCACCTATTATGCCTTTTATTGTAAAAATTACATGGATACGATAAACTTCAAAACCATGAACTTCGAAATAATTTTTTTAGTAGTGATTAGGCTGGCATCATGCGCTGTTTGCGCCCTGTAGGAAACAAGTTATTGTAAAAATTACATCGATACGGTGAACTTCACAAACATAAATTTTTGAATAAAATTTTTTTTCAAACCATATCTTTTATGTTGGTGAAACAGTTCCTTTTTAAAAAAATGGGACTATATACTTGTTGCCACAACAGAATGCACAAGTGATGGCACAGTTTCTTGCTGTTTGTTGCCTCAAAAGATTGTGTATATTTGAAATTTCAAATTCATACCAAAATATAATTATAATTAGTACTTATTATATAGTCGAAACTAAAATTTAATAATTAGCAATACCAACAATTTTATTAACAACCTTGAAAAACACTTTCATCTTCATTAAAAAAAAAAAACTAAAATTGAAAAAAGAATGATAACCTTCGCATACCTGCCGGCTGTTACATAATTTCAGTGAGAACGATGAAGCCAATTGCAAATGTGAGGACCTGTAAAAAAAATACAATTTTACTTTTAATTATAAAAAAAAATGGCGGCATTATTGATTCATCATTTAATCAAATATTATAGGTATATCTCATACAATAAGAGGACATTCCAATTTGTAACCGTTCAAAATCACACGGGAATCTTTTATTATTCACATCTCACAGGAAATTACAAAAAATCTGCGATTAAATTTGAAGTGTACATTATTTAAAACGGTAAAACATCTACATTGTTGGAAAATGGGAAAGCAGGTCGGAAGAATTTCAATATTGATTAAAATATAAAGTAGTCTTAAAAAGGAAATACATGCATGTAAAACCGTTGATAGTAAAATGTTAAGAAAAACTTGTTCAATCATCATGAAGATGTTACTTCTTCTATAAAGTCAGAGTTATTGTTGGGGAAAGGAGCAGAAAAAAAGTAAATACGTGTTCTAAAATGCAATACACATCGTTTTTCCTTGAGGTTTATTTATACTTTCGCCCGGATGCTGGTGCGAGTATGACAAACGATATTAATGGTATTAATTTACATTTTATATAATATGTATTTATCATACTTTAGAAAATTATACATCACTTACAAATTATTTTAATGACGTCATTACGGTATTAGAATACAATGACATTACAGATATTGATGACATCGGCGTTTCAACATGTATTTGAAGAATTTATAATTCTTAAACTTGCCGTAATGCTACTCGCTTGGGAGAGTTGAATTCTGACCTAAAGTTTTTCAAAAATACCACTGAAAATTCAATATAAAAATAATTTAGGGTAAATGGTCAGGAGTTACATGGGTAGATAGAGCTTTTCGTGTAATTAGCCGAAAAGCTGAGCGGTTGCAGAATATAAAGAACAGTACTAATCAGTTAAAAAGGTATCAATTAAAAAATCTGGCATATTCCATTTTTATAACAAATTAAATATTTAAATTTTATAATGAGTTCGGTGAAGTATACAAACATGTTTAGGTTGGTTATTGTTTTATGCTCAACAAAATGAATACTAATTTACAAGCATCGCATGGCAACTTAAATCTAGTAAATACCGACATTACAACTAATTTTTGAAAAATGTGATTTAAACACATATACAAATAGGCGCTAATTATGCAGCATTTTACGCCTTTGAAATTAAATTTTGCGCCCCAATTAAGAAATAAGTTATAGCACGGAGAACCACTTATGGATAAATATTTTACTCTATACAGCAATTAGGCGTCCATTATGCACCGTTTTGCGCCGATGATATAAAATGTTCTAAATTACAGGAAACAAATTATTGTAAACATTTGAATCGACACGGATAACTTCACACAGCCGTTAACGTCTGCATAAATTATTTTTTTCTTACCCAGCAAAGGTGCCAATTGTGAACCTTTAAAATAAAATTTTGCGCCCCCATAAGAATTAAGTTATTGCAAAAATTACATTTACTATGTTAACATCACAGTCGCGAAAATGTGAATAAATTTATATTTTCTTTCTTTTTTCTATGCGCCGTTACAATTAAATCGACTGGCTAACTGGACCAAACCGTAAATCAATTTTTTGTTATGCTCTAATGGATTTATTTAAAATTGCTGTTGTTTACCTGTTTATTTGTTTAATATGTATTTTTCTTATTTTTATTATATTATTAAAACTCCACTGCTTCCATTGTAGAATATATTTATATTTAATTGTATTCCACATTATCATCCAACTTGTGTGTTCTCATTTAAATATGCTTATCATGATAAATTACTTATGAAATGTTCTAAAATACAAATTCCTAATTAATTATAAAGCTACCTATTTACGTTTTAAATTAATAACGTTTGTTGTCCACTAGAATGCAGTAATTAGACTACCAATTATGAACTATTTTATGTAAAACGGCCCCCAATGCGCACTTAATTAGCGAAAGAAAAGATAAATTTCTACGTAACGCGTAAAACAGCCCATAATGGGTGCCTAATTATCGCGCAAGAAAACATGAATTTATTCATAAGGCTATGCTAGACTTGTCAATGTGATTTTTGCAATACTTATTTCCTATTGGGGCGCAAAAGTTTATTACAGTGAAGCAAAACGGCGCCTAATTACTGCATTAAAAAAATCATTTATGCAGAAGTTGACGGCCGTGAAGCAGTTTTGACAATCACTTGTTTCTTATACAGACGCAAAGCTTAATTTTAATGTCACAAAACAGCGCATAATGGGTACCGAGATAACGCACAAGATTGATTTATTCACAAGACTATGAAGTTAGTCTTGTGCAGATACAATTTCCTATGGAGGCGCAAAATTTTTATTTAAGCAGCGCAAAGCGGCGCCTAATTAGTGCACAACAAAAAGTTGGCCGTGTCGATGTATTTGTAACAACTTATTCCTTATAGAGACGCAGTTTAATTTTAACGTCACAAAACAGCGCATAATGGGTACCGAGATAACGCTCAAGATTGATTTATTCACAAGACTATGAAGTTAGTCTTGTTGTGCAGTAACATTTCTATGGATGCGCAAAATTTTATTTTCGCGAGCAAAATGGTGCATAATTGGCGCCTAATTACTGCATAAGAAAAAATTAATTTATGCAGAAGTTCAAAGCTGTGAAGTTAGCCGCGCCGATACAATTTCCTATGGAGGCGCAAAATTTTATTTCAGCAGCGCAAAGCGGCGCCTAATTAGTGCACAACAAAAAGTTGGCCGTGTCGATGTATTTTTAAGAACTTGTTTGATATAGAGACGCAGTTTAATTTTAACGTCACAAAACAGCGCATAATGGGTAGCGAGATAACGCCCAAGATTTAATTTATTCACAAGACTAAGAAGTTAGTCTTGTGCAATAACATTTCTTATGGATGCGCAAAATTTTATTTTCGCGAGCAAAATGGTGCATAATTAGCGCCTAATTAGTGCATAACAAAACTTTGACCGTGTCGATGTATTTTCACAACTTGTTTCCTATAGCGAAAAATTTAATTTTAACGCCACAAAACAGCGCATAATGGGTGCCGAGATAACGCAGAAGAAAATATTAATTTATTCATAAGGCTATGAAGATAGTCTTGTTTTGCAATAACTTATTTCCTAATCGGCGCCCATTTAATGCATAAAAAATGCAATTAATGGCACCTAATTACTACATAAGAACTTATTTCCTATTGGACCGCAAAGCTCAATTTCAACGGCGCAAAGTGACACATAATGAGCCCCTAATTATGCACATGTTTAAATCACATTATTCAAAAATTACCAGGCGATCTTCACACACCTACTTATAGAACATATATTTTAAGGCTAATTAAAAAAACCGATATTAATGTTTCTTTAATCTTAGTTAAAATTTTCTAACTTTGGACTTCCAGTTTTCTAAATAATAAAACAAACCCGGTAATAGTGGTAAGATGGCCTCTCCCACATTGGATTTTTCATCTTTAGTGGTGTTTAGTACTAAAAACTTTCCAACTTCGAGATTCAAGTTTTGAAAATAATAAAACGAAACCCGCTAATAGTGTGAAGATGGTCACGCCCACGTTGAATGTTTCATCATTAGTTCTACGTTAGTACTAATTGATGCTAAAATGTGCAACTCGGGCTTCTATTTACCAAAATAATTAAGAAAAACCGATATTTGTGCCAAGTTGGTTCTGCCCGTAATGGATTCTAATACTGAATCTTTTTTCACCGTTGGTGCTACGTTAGCGTTGTTTAGGTACCGGGCTTTAAGTGTTGAAACTAATCAAGAAAAACCGATATTAGTGTTACTTGAGCCCTGTCTATAATGGATATTGAATTGCTTTCGTTAGTGCTTCTTAGTACACAAAATTTTCCAACCCTGGCCTTCGGGTCTTCAAAATAACTAGGCAAAAACCGCGTGTGAAGTTGGTCCGCATTGGATTTTTCATGTTTAGTTATATGTTAGTGCTGTTTGGTGCCCAGAAATGTGATACTTCGGGTTTATACTTTTCAATATATTTAACAAACACCGATATTAGCGTAAAGTTCGCTACGCCCATAATAATTCTGATAATGAACTTTTTATCATCATTAGTGCTGTTGAACGCCTAAAAATTTTCCAATATATATTTCCAAGATGATTAATAAAAACCGCTATTAATGTGAAGTTGATCCAGCCCACAATGAATTCTAACATTGTACTTGTTTATTGATAGTGCTATCTTTGTGTCCAAAATGTTTCAACCGAGCTCTTGAGGTTTTCAAGATAGGTAATTAAGAAAAACCGCTATTAGTGTGAAGGTGTCCCGCCTGTTATGGTTAGTGCTACGCTAGTGATGTTTAGTATCCATAATGATCCAACTCGGGTTCAATTTTTCCAGATAGTTAGGCAAAACCACTAACAGTGTGAAGTTAGATCCGCCCATATTGGATGTTACAAAAAATGCCCAACCAGGGTGTTTCTACTTTTAAAAATAACTAAGAAAAACCTCTATTTATGTGAAGTTTGCTCTGTCCACAATGGATTCTGATATTGACCTTTCTTCAACGTTAGTACGTTAGTGAAGTTTAGTGACCAAAATTTTGTATCACCAGGAGTTTTCAAGATAATTAAGAAAAACCTGGATAGTATGAAGTTGGCCCCCACCCAAATTGAATTTTTGTGGATTTTGAAATTGATTTTTGCACCGTTATGACTACGTTAGTACTTCTTGCTGCACAAAAACGTTTCACCACGCGCTTCAACTTTACCAGAGAACAGAAACACCGTTCGTAGTGCAAAGTTGACCCTGTCCACAATAGATTCTGATATTGCATCTTTCTTTTTATTATTAGTGCTGTTTGAAACCCAAAATTTTCGGAGGCCGGGTTTTAAATTAGTGTAAATTTGGCATCGCCTGTATTAGATTTTATGGATTTATCTCTTCATCTTTTCAAAATAATAAAAAAAAACTGCTATTAGTGTTGTCTGTCTATACTAGACTTTTGTGGATTTTGAAATTGTTTCTTTTTAATTGTCAATGCTATGTTAGGACTGATTGGTGCCTAGAATTTTCCAACCCCGAGCCTTACGTTTTCAATATAGTTAAGAAAAATCTCTATTAGTGTGAACTAGATTCTACCCAAGATATACTTTGGATCTCATCATTAAGAGCTATAAACTTTTAATTGCATTTGAGGACTTTCTCAAGGTTGTCAATTAAATTAGTTCACGGGATCAAAGGTCAATTAATGAATTAATTCGCAATTTTCAAGGCGAATTAAATTAATTCGCGGTATGATTCGTAATTTACTACTCTCTTTCTAATGACATTTAATTCGTAAGTTCTAAGATCAATTAAATTAATTCGCGATACCTCTCTTTTTCTATTTGTTCGAGAACAGCGATGCAGGTAACGCCTCGAATCTTGACATTTTCCCAGCAACTTTGGTCCCTTTGGCAGAATTCCGCGCCTTGGTCCAGTACCCTGACATAAAACCCTTTTAACAGAATCTTGAAATTGGTCCTGTCTTGTGAATATAGTTTCATCACCTCCGATCAGAACCTTCAAATCAAGTGTGTAATTTAGTTCTTTCTTTCATTCGGATGAATGTTTAGTATTTACGAACAAAATGGCTCGTTAGTGAAAATGGTTACAAATGAAAGGTTTTTCCAAACGCGTTGACAATGAGACATAATAAAATTATTACGTATGCAAAATAGAGTCCTTGGAGTCTCCCCAATGTATTTCGCAATCTTAGTGAAAGCTCATAGTGAAAGGTATCAGGAATTCCAAAAAGTAAACAAGTTTCTACTAACTAAAGATAACTTACATTTTGTTAGACATGAACGTTAGATGCAGATCCCAAGATACAGCGCCAAGATGCTGGACCTTAAGATGCTGAAACCGGTTTCAACACTCTTCCAAAATGACCTTATTTGAAAGTGCTGGCCTAAGAAGATAAAACTAGAGTCAAGATAGAGGATTTATGATGCAGGCCCATTTCGAGATTCTGCCAAAACGGTCTTATATTAAGGTACTGGACCAAGATGTAGATTTCTGCTAAAAGAACCAAATTTGCTAGGTAAATTAAGAGTATAAAACACTGGACTAAGAATCTATTCGGGATATGAAACCCACGTCACTTCTCTTGCTTGACCCTTGAAGACGCGAACTAAAACGGAAAGACATTAAATGGAAGAAAGATAAAAAATGGAGAACACGCGAAAGAAACCGCGGTTTAATTTAATTAACCATGAAAAACGCAAATCTACCATTAATTGAGTTTTGACCCCAGGAATTAATTTAATTGGCTCGCGAATTAGTCTAATTGAACCAACCGTTAAATAATTTAACTGGTACTTGAACGCACAAATTACAATGGAAGAGAGAATTAGATAGCGCGAATAAAATCGCAAATTAATATAATTGAATTTTGAACCGCCGAATAAAACCATGAATTAAATAAATTAACCCGCGAACTAATTTAAATTGACCTTGAAAAGCATCTCGATTACATAGAACCGGATTTAAACCGTAATTTTAGACAAATTTTAGACTGATCGTCTAAAAAACAATCGATTTTCTCCATTGCCCCCTACATATATCGAAGTTATCAAATACATAGAACCGAATTAAGGCCGAATAAATAGTTACTCTTAATTTTCTATTTATTTTATACTAATTATTTAAAATACACTAGATATTTCCTAACAACTCCTAACAATTTAATTCAATCCTCCCAAACCGAATGTATGAAACTGGATTAAAACCGGAAGAAACTGCCGTAACCTTACACTGGTCATTTAACACAAACCGTTTTTTCTAACCCCCAATGGGTTAATTTAACTCCCTTAATATATCGATTCTATTGAACGTGTAGAAGCGAATTTAAACCAAATAAAAACATGGCTTTTAGCAAAACAGATTTTTCTTTTCAACTTCTAATATGTTAATTAAGCTCTCATATATATGGAATACATGGAATGGAAAATGAGTTTTTTCCAATTTTAATCCCATTCCATATATTCGGTATACAGCAGAGAGGGGTTAGTGTGTTTCAAATAAATAGTATAAATAAGTCTACAAGCAACTTTTTTTATCCGGTTTCAAAGCGATTTTACATATTCGATATAATTGGCGTATGAATTAATAATTTACGGTTGATAGAATCGTGGCAATGAGTTCTTGCTGTTTTAATCGTATGTTCGCTAGATAGGAGGGGAAATTAATATATTGGAGGTTGACAGATAATATATGTTGTTTGAAATAAATGGTCTAAAATAAGTCTAAAATTGAAGCTACGTTTTTACCCAGTTTCAATTAGATTGTACATATTCGACATAACCGATATATGAAGGGGATGTTAAATAGTGATAAATTATTTGTCTCATATTATTTCAATGTTTTTGTCTGATTTCATATATTCAATACATAGGAAAGTTGAATGAACTCGTTTGGGATTCATGGAGAAAATCTATTGTGTTTCAAATAGTCTAAAATTCAGACGTTCTTATCCGACTTAGATCCAATGTCAGATCTTTGATATATTCGATGTTTGATGAGAATGGAATTAGCACATTGGGGATTAATAAAAAAAAATCGATTGTGTGTTAAGTGATTAGTCAAAAATTATGGTAATGGTGTCTCCGGTTTAAATCTGGTCCATATATTCCATATGATGGTAGTGGTATTAACCATAAGGGGTTGATAGAAAACATGGCTGGTTATTCTAAAATTGTGATAGTTTAAATTGTTAAAATTTATCGATTCATACCGTGTCGATGCTAGCTTGCGCTCCCTCTAGTACTCACACTTTTAATTTTGTTCTAGCGCTTTATAGGAGCCGCTCTAAAATTACGGTTATAAAATGTTATTTTTGACAAAGTAGGACTGCTCACTTTATTTACGTAAATTGCGTATTTAACAACCTAGTAAATTTTTGTTTGCAATCAAAGCAATACAAATTGTGTAGTTCGACCTTTCCGAGTGATTAACACTTATTGTCCCGACGTTTTGTATCAGTATTACATATTTGCATTCTTGTAAATTTTGTTGCATCCATTTGATAGTAGGCGAATTTTAGCTAAACTCTGTTGTCTCAACCCACTGTATATTTACAAAAACGTAGTCAGATTATCTATTGAAATCTTAATTAGTTTCTTTTCTAAAACATATATGGTATTAAAAAAACTTTTAGCAAGAATTGTGAGAGAATATGTGCCTTTTAACAGTAGAATTATTTAAAGGTCGTTTTAAGGTCAGCGGTGGGTTTTCAAATAGCAAACCCATTTTTCCGCCAGAATCTAATTATCTGGCTTATCGGGAAAATATTTTGTTGATTCCTAACCGTTTCGGACGTTCCCGTTTCTTGCGTTCTCGCAAAGATGTTTATTCCTCGCGTTGTTAAACGCCATAAGGACTTTTGTGCACTACCGCAGATGCATAGACATGAAAATCTTGTTGAGTTTCCTTTGATTTGAAAATTTCGGTTCTGATTTTTTTTGCAACAAAATAAAAATATTTGTATATTATCAGATTTTTAAAATAGATGCAACTTATTATTATAAGTTTTTGTTATGAACGAAAAAGTTCAAAGGTAAACATGTAATTAAAATTATTATTAATTTTATTAAATACATAAATAAAAAGTTTACCTCGAGTAGGATTTGAACCTACGACCTGTACTTTGCTAGAGTACCGCGCTAACCAACTGCGTCATCAAGGTTCAAGCCTCAATCGATGTAAATTTTTTGTCTTTATGTATGTAGAACTGATGTAAATTCTAAATTTAAGATGCAATTTATGTTCAAAGAAAAATAAAAATATTGTGATTCTTTTTCGTAATTTAAAAGAACTTAAAGAATGTGACGATAAGTCATAAATGAAAGTGGTTACATAATCTTAGCGAATGGTGTAGACGTTACGACGAGTCATTAAAAATTAATAGTGGTTACGAGGATCACTGCTAAAGTTCGCGAAATCAAGCACCCCTTGCAACGCTAAGGTTCTGTGATTGTCATAATCGTAAAATTTGACACTTTATACCATTAAAACAACTGAGCTTCATTGTAACTTCATTGTAAACAGAGCATTTTCATTTCAGTAGAATTTTAAAAGAAGTAAGTTTGTCAAAAAAATGGATATTTCTAGTGATGATTTTTTGACTTCCGGTACGGTTTAACGTCACAGCAATGTGTGGAAAAACTAAATTGGTTCGGGATGAAGTGCCGTCCAAACCATGGTCTACAGATGATTTGCAAATTCAAACGTGGAAGATTTACTTTTGATGACGATTTTCGCGGGGGTCCACCATGCACTTCAGTTATTGCAAAGAATATTGAAGCTGTGTGTGAAATGATCAGATCGACATACAAGATACAGTGAGATACAAGCAGGCATCCTTAGGAAGCTTTGTAGTCGGTGGATTCCTTATAATCTGACAGAAGTTAAAAAAAAACACATATCAAGTGGTGTAAGGAAATGCTTAAAAAAATTTACCATGTTCGTTCAAATTCTGTATATTACATTGTAACAGCTGACGAAGCATGGATATATTCATATCAGCCTGAAACTAAGCAGCAATCATCTGTATGGGTGTGCCAAAATGAACCTAAACTATCAAACGTGGTGCGCTCGCGAAGCGTTTCAAAGAAGATGATTGCTTGTTTTTTCGGAAAAACCGGTCATGCTGCATCGGAGTATTGAAGAACAGTTACTGCTGATTGGTATACTTCAATTTGTCTCCTCAGGTGATCGGTGAAATTAGAAAAAAACAATATAAATAAGCGAATTCTGCGTCATGACAACGCAGGTGCGCACACAGCACGATAAACTACAGAATTTTTCACTAGTCAATATATCAAATTAATGACTCATTGCCCATATTTGCCTGATCTGTCTCCCAATTACTTTTTTTGTTCAAAAACATCAAAAATAAAATGCGCGGTAAGCGTTTTTCATCGCCTGAAGAGGCCGTTGAAGCTTTTAAAGTACTTGTTTTGGATGTACGTCGCTCAGCGTGGCAAACATGTTTTGAAAATTGGTTTTACTGAATGCAAAAGTATATAGATCTTAAGGGAGGATATTTTGAAATCAATAAAATTATTTACGTAACATAATGTGTGCATTTATTACATTTTCCACGAATTTTAGCAGTGACCCTCGTGCGTAATCCAAAAGGTGAAAGGCACAACCTTAGGTTTTTCCATTACGTAATACGATGATGAGGTTTCTTGGTTTATGTGTTTGGTGTGTATGTGTTTACTTGAACGTGGTCGTATGTTTGGATAGTGAGTAACTTGTCTGCGTCTGTGGTTTGTGTAATGAGTAATTTGTTTGCTAGTTTCTGGGCTGCTTTGGCTAGCTATTAATTAGTGTGCATGCACCAACTTTTAATTGTACTACTAAATGATCTTTGTCTAAAAAGGTATTTTGAAACTGGTGTTGTAAGAATTGTGTATCAATTACAACCTCTCTGTTTCGGATAAATATTTTTATATTTTGAAAATTTGGCATTTTGTTTTAAGTAAATGTTTTCCAATGAAACATACTGCACAGACCTGATGTTATTACTGGTGGGTGTTACAAAATGCGAGCTAACCAAAACGCAAGCTGATGGGCAACCTGAGATTGGAGGCGGAGTCCTAGCTGCCAGAAAACGGGGGTTTGTTTAAAAGCATGTTTGACATGCCATTTATGTTTTTTAACGAATTATGTTACTTTTAACTTTGGCGGTAAACTGTCGATGCGAAAGTTGTTTCGACCTTGATTAATCATGAAAGTTGTATCACTAGGCCAGAAACGATCAAAATAGTTTCTGGACGTGTAATACACAACATTTTTTTCGCTATTAACTCATAAAAAATATTTTCAAATATTTGTATAGTGACGCTATCATATTTTAAGTTATGTTGGAAGCATCTACATGTCAAACGGCTCTAACATGTATGACAGCTGTCGGCAAATGTTCATATATCAAAAATCAGTGGTGCAAATCTAAACAGTTTAACGTTTGGCGGTCTAGGCCAGAAACAATAACGATTTTGTGGGTTTAAAAACCAGTGTTGCTGAACGGAAGTACAAAATAGTTACTTTTTTTTATATGATTGTGGACCTGAACAGGCTTAAACTCAGGAACACTTAGGAGGATGGATAGAGGGATAATGAAATGACAATAGATGCATATGAGCAGCTACGTTAAATTTTCTCATTTCTCAATTCAGCAGCACAATAGCCGTTGTAATAACGATAATACAAAGAAAGAACTGAAACCATCCTTCTATGCTCAAGGGACTGTATGAGAGAAGTTAAGGACGGGTCATTTATAAGCCTAATCACTCTCTTTTGAGTACGATCAACGATATCGAGAGCGTATTGGGGAGCACTAACCCAAAGGTGAGAATTATATTCCAGATGAGGCCGAATTTGGGCCTTATACAGCAGGAGTTGCCTAGAGGTAAAGTACTGCTTAGATCTGTACAAAAAGCCTATTTTACGAGCAGCTGTTTTGGTAGCTGACAGAAGATGGTCAACGCATGAGAGATTTGAAGATACAGTCATACCCAACAGAGTAATAAAATAGGGTCTGAAAACTTAAGAACTGAGCCATTCATACTTACTACAGGAAATGATCGATCTTTTTTGGCGGACATAAGGCAACATTGAGTTTTGTTAGCATTACATTTAACTAGATTATTGCTTCCCCATTCGAGAATACATTGAATGCCTTTGTTAATTGAATTTGCCATTTCAGCTTTAATTTCTTGATTTGACATAGAAGGTGGATTATCACTATGAGTAGACCGAGATGAAGTCCAGTGAAGAGTGGTATCGTCAGCAAATCAATGGATGGGGTTAGTTGTTGAAGAAATAAGGTCATTTATGTACAGTAGAAAAAGTGTAGGTGCTATAACGGATTCCTGTGGTACGCCCGCGTTAATGCTAACTTCTTTTGAGAAAAAGCCATCAACTACGACACGTATTCGTCTTTTATATAAGAAACTAGAAACCCAGTTAATGAGCGTATCATTTGCGAGGCGAGTTTGGCAAGTAAACACATGCCAAACTTGGTCAAATTCCTTTGGGATATCTAAAGCGACTACAAGTGTTTCACCGGACTGCTCTACTGTATTGTTCCAAACTTGGGTCACATATGAAAGATCACCTGTTGAACGACTTTGCCTAAACCCGTATTGGTGGTCACTAAGGAGCTTGTTAGTTTCAAGGAACGTGAGCAGTTGCTGATTGATGGCTTTTTCCATGATTTTAGACAAAATGGAAGTGATGGCAATTTGTCGATAATTTGAGGGATCGGTCTTATAGCCTTTTTTGGGAATAGGTTGAACATTTGCTAACTTCCATGATTAAGGGAATTCCCTGAAGACATAGAGATCGTATAGAGCTTAGATAGGACTGGTACTAGTTCGGGGGATCATTTCTTTAAGACGATAGCTGGGATACCGTCTGGGCCAGTCGCCTTATTGAGAAATAGCAAATGTTTCTGCACTATGACCAGCGGGATTTGTAGTAGATGAAAACTGAAGCCAATTAGAGTTATGAACATTGAAATCGCCTACAAATGAGATATCGCAAGATGGAAACTGAGACAGGAGATAGTCAACTTTCATACTAAGGTTTCATTAGTACAAAAAACATCAATGTTCTGGACGACGCGAAGCAGAGTCTAATAATCTTCCGAGTCCCGAAAATGTTTGTACGAAATATTTTTCTACAGTCACTTTTACCTTCATCTTCAGTCATTTATTTGCAGTTCACTACTTGTTTGAGGACCCCTTATATATCCCGCTATCAGTACCAGAAAAGTCTATATTATACAAAATGAGTATTATTCTACATTTTAGTGCAATAACTTATCGTGTAGTGTTTAATTAATATTCATTGGATTTTACCTCTGTAAATTTGATTCAAATGTGACAGATATGAGTGAAAAACGTGATGATGGATGGTACGACCGGCGACAGCAAATGCCCACTTCTGTTCATAGAAGATATTCACTCAGAACATTTAAATTATATTTGCTTAAAATAAAAATAAAACGAAAATAAAAAGTGATACTTTTATGACGAACATGCGAAAATTTTGAAACTGTATTTATTGAGTAATAACACCTCATGAACGTCATTCACATGATGTTGATGTTTGGTCAAGGTCAAGTTACTTTTTATACAGTAGCCATGGAGACACCGAAGAATCCCGAAATCAGCCCCTTTGGTACATCATCTTATTTAGGTGGTTGGAGAAAAAATACTTTTTAGAATTGAATGCTTAAAACAGATTTTATTAAGAGGATAAAAAATTACACAAGTATTTAACGACTCCTTGAGATTTTTCAAGAACAATTGTAGTTAGTTGGTTTCTGCTAAACGGAGCTGGTTACTGTTACCGATTAAAGTGGGTTTTCTAGTTTTCCCCAGGTATAATCTGATTATGTGGAATAAAAGGTATCTGTATATTGCAACAATGTTGTTATATTGATCATCAAAACTATAATAATCACCTTACAGCATTAAATGAAGATAAATATTTTAAATCGGATTTAATGCTGAATTGAGGTGATGCGCTACAAACGTGTTATCGCGCCGTTAGTACTGAATCGGTGAACCTACAAATCTGAGCTTTAGTTATGATTAATACGTAGTATGGTATGCCGTGGATTAGATATAAAATGCTTTCATGTAAGTTCAGTTGCACATCATTAATGTATGTATAGGTATTCCCAACATTCTACTAGCTAAATAAATTGATGACGTGCATCGGTTTTGCGTGGAATTGCCATGCTTTATTTTTGTAAAATTGGTCATATATAACTAATCCCAAAAGTGATTAATGAAGTTCTGTGAAGAAATTGCCACGTTACAAACCGACGTTGAAGTATTTAACAAAAAAATACTACGGTGTTATTAAAATGAAAGCTTGAGGGTAGGTTTCACAAAGATGGGTTAAGCCAGGATTACTTTAATCAACGGATTAAGAAAGATGTTTGGCAGATTGACGTAAATGATACATGTTCACATCAATCGAATTAATTAATCTCGAGATTTAAATATTCCTGCCTTAACCCACTTTTGTGCAATCGCCTCTTAATTAATTGTTAACAATTATTTATGTGAACAAAATGAATAAAGTATTTAAACATAAAAATAGACATGCTATGACATTTAGATTCATGACCATTTCGGGCGTTTCCTTTTCGTGGGTTCCCGCAAATTTTCCCAAAGTTTCCGTGGTTAGAAAAAACCCAGAATTCAGAATTTTTGGAATTCAGGGTTATTCAAGATTTACAAGGCCATATCACTTCCGGTTATCCGGGAAGTCGTCTTACTTTAAATGAAACACCTTCATTTCTTGCTCCTGAGAAAATTCCTATTATCAACTGTTTCTTAGATATCTTGATTCTTTTGAAAATTTTGAAACATGTAGTCTTATTTTCAACACTGCGCCTTTTACCTATTTTCGACTGGTAGTAAGCGCTTCTGGGGTAGACGAGGCACAAAAACGATACTTTCTAAATCCACAATACAATTGATTTATCGCATACAGAAAATTACTTCATTTTCAAAGTTAAAAAATGTGACACCCTGTATATTATTGGATGGTTGGATGCAGAACTTAATTCTGCATCGATTCGCTATAACTTTCCATATACCTATTTCCAACGGTTTTCTTGTTAATATTTTCTATTTTAATATGATTTTTGTTTTTCAAAACAAAATGAACATGACTGAAACGGCAGAATTCACTTTAACACGAAAATAAAACAGGAACATAACAAAATTTAGAACATAACAACAAATGAAAAACATAATGACAAGAAATAATAAATGGATGTAAAATTACAATAATTGTTCTAACACTGAATAACTGTTATATACTTCTCGTAAAACACACCTCCGAAGTTCGTCTGGACTTATATTAGTAAACGCATCGTGAACACGGTTCAATAAGTCCTCTGTAGATTGTACAGGCCTAGAGTACGCTAGTTCTTCTATACGGCCCCAGAGGCGAAAATCCAAATCGGGTGATGTTTGTGGCCAGTTCCAGGATCCCTGTGGAGTAATTCACCGAATCTCGAACATCAAGGTCAACTGCTGGTGTACAGCTATAGTGGAATGTGCTGGAGCACCATTCAGCTGACACCAATTGTTTGCTCTATCACGTGGAGGTAGATCATTTAGGAAATCATTAACAAACCCTCTGAGTATTCAAATTGTCATCGTACACTTGATCAAAAAAGATTAAAACTAAAGTGGTGCTGGTGATTATGTTCCCTTATGACGTGTGCCCGCCCAGTAATGATTAACTTTGGAGATTTATAATTCTTTTCCCGCTGAATTTTGATTCATCAAGCCACATAATCTGATGAAGAAATCTTTCAAAATTTTCAAAAGAACCAAGATATCTAAGAAAACTTATCCAATATTTCACAAAGATTGCGCCTAATTTGAGTTAGGTCACTTACAATTGTGTTTAACCGCCTATCTAATTCACAATACTTTCTTGATTTTTAGGAGTACTTATGCAAACCCCGGTGACGTTATTGTAATAGTGCATTTTTTTCTTGAAGAACTTTCACCAGTTGAACTACATTGGGATATGATTTTCCGATCCGTCTGTTGATTATGTCATCCTTCTACAGAATGGGTAGTCCGATGGCGTTCTCCATAGCAGATCCATATTTGACGAGAATGATCAATCCATTCATCAATAAAATAATGGTCGAATTTAACAATGGCTTCGTCGATAGGGGAATTTTGCATTATACACAACCAACCATATGTAACTTTATCCTCTGGGATATAAGCTAATGCAGTACACCCCCTTAATTCCTCGTTTTTCTTGTACAAGTTTATTAGAGCTAAATCCTGTCGCTTACGCCAGATAGCTTGTTTAAAATGAAAATTATATCCTTTGATAAATGTAGCCGGAAAAACTTCTTCTGAGCATTATATGCAGCAACTTCAAAATCGATAATACATTTTTTTGGTAAAAAATTCTTAACTTTGATTTTTAATAAGCAGGGAAGTCGTTTGTACGTCTCCTCTTTTTTGTTAGGTAACAGGGCGTATATGGAAGGAATGATATTTGTTCTTTCTTCAGTAAAGTGTCTCGATTTTGTTGTTTTAGTTGTTTTAAAGATATCTTAGTTATTATAAAAGATAGAAGTTTGCAGTTTTTACATTCACATACTACTTTGTTGACATAGATATCTTCTTTTGTTTTCGACTTATAGCTAAACGTCGATATTTCTACATTTTTTCAAGGTTTTATACCTCGCTTAATAATATTATACTAATATATTTCGTCAACGGTACTTATATATTTTTGGGAATCGAGGTTGTCTTGGCAACCATCATATGCAGTTATTTCTTAGCTTTTCAAAAATATAAATATAGACATTCCTGCAAAACATCTGCCAAATATTTTTTTCAACAAGACGGTGCCCCAGCCCATGATACTTTGGCAGTGAGGAATTACTTAGAAAACCGTTTCCCAAATCGTTGGATTGCAATATTCGGTTCGGTATTATGACGGTTTTGATAAATTATATTTTCCAGAAAACTCCATAGGAAGACAGAACAGTATTGACAGATCTGGAGATAGTGGCCGGACATAACACGGAACCGATTGTTCGAATTCAACGATTTGGGAAACGGTTTCTAAGACCGAGTACATACCAAAAGCAACCGGTGATAGCAACGTAACGACAACGCAACGGAAACTTGAGTTGCCTATGAATAACACACGCAGGCAACTCAAGTCACGACATGCTGTAAACTCGGGTTGCGCAGTTGCTCTTGTGAAGTGGAGACCGTACGTAAATATGGCTGGTGAACAACAAGAAAATATTAAATTCGCACAGTTCATTGAACAGTTTAATTGTTTATATGACCATAACAACAAGTCATACAGTAACAGGGTGGTGACAGACAAAGCTTGGCAAGCTGTGTCAGATGAGTTTAAACTAACAGGTAAGATAACAAAGTTAACCAATTTGTTTAGTTCTATAAAATATTTTATTACAGTTCTTTATTAAGCTTTGTATCTGAAATACAGGAAAAATATTGAAATATTAATCTAAGATTAAACAAAATCTTGCACTGGCCGATACGTGGGTATCGATTGCCACGTTTCAACTTGTAATAATAGTGTTCACTGGAGTTTAGATGGCACAGTCCCACTGGTTCAGTATTGGGTTCGATTCGACGAAATAACGTGCGATTTTGTCCCTTACTATGTAGTTCTGCTTTCTTGAGTGGCGGAAGTCGTCGACACGTGTTAGGCGTGGCTTAGTGTACTCAAATAGTTCAGGAAAGCTTGCTATCCCGTCTCTTGCTTTGATGAAGTTGTGCAGCACACATACAGCTTGAACAATTTTTTTTAAGTTACCAGGTTTGCACTGTAGTGGTTTTTCCAACACTCTAAACTTCATGCTCATCATACCAAACGCACACTCTACACTTTTACGTCCTCTTGACAGCCTGTAATTGAACACTCTTTTTGTATTGTTTAAAACACGTCGTGGGTAAGGTCGCATGAGCTTTTGGAGAAGAAAAAGAATGATACAGGTTCGTTACTGGCATCATTTGGAAGAACTCTTGGAGGAGGGACGTCTAGGCTATTTTGTTTTACCCATTTACCCAATGTCGAAGAGTGGAAAACTCCTGCACATCGCTATTTCTTCCGGGGTATCCTACATCAATACTTATAAATGTTCCATCAGCTTATAAAATTGTAGTAATTGGAACCAGAATGATCAAAGGATCTGATACGAATGTGCTTGCCGTCTATTGACCCTAGGCAGTTTGGCAGATTCCATAATTCTTCATATCTTTCAGCTATGGTTTCCATTGATTTCTGTCGGGTACTGGCATGAAAAGAGGTTGTAATACTAAATAGCTTCACATGTTTCAGGAATGATTGCTGCTATTGTAGATACACCTCTAAAGAAGTCGTAAGCCAGGTGGTGATAGCTACATCCCTCAGCCAAAACCTGAAACATTTACATCAACATTTAACAAGAATAAGAAAAGTGTTTTATAAATTTTGAATTTTTATATTTATTTAAACATGCCGCAATTGAAAAGTTTTCGTTTACAAACATTATTTTTGTTTCAAATAAAAGTCAACACATTTTCCATAAACTTTTCTAGTTTAGTTTATTCTATGCCTATATGCTGTACAGTTTGTTTTTTTTCAGTGAAGCAATGCAAGGAAAAATGGAAAAATATTAGCACGGTATTTAGAAGACATCTTTTCGCAAAACCAGTGTCAGGAGCTGCAGGTTCTTCAAAAAGGACTATTACTTGTCTGATGTTTGCAATATCTTGTGCCTATTTTAAAAGTAATCTTAAAACGTTGGAAGCAACTACCTCCTCCTGAAACTGATGACCAACAACATAGTGTTGTAGAACAAAAGAAGCTGATAACAGTATTAATGCAATTTCTGATGAAGTGGATGATGATGCGACAGAAGCTACTGAATTACCACAAGAGGCAGTGCCGAAGGTGCCTGGACCTGCTAATATCAGCATATCACAGTTCCGGAAGAAACTGTTGGGCAAAAGAAAGCCGGCTACACCTTTAGATGAAGCTATGACCAATTATTTTAAAGCAAAAACAATAAAGCCTGCTGAAGACAACTTGGTTCCGGTAGCTGACAATGAAGATCAATCAGACGAACATTTTCTGTTGAGTCTTAAAAAAAGATATGAAGGAAATGAATACACGGCAGAAACGAACTTTCAAAAGGAGAATTTTTAGTTTGATTGATGAAGTTCTAGACGATAGTCCTGGTGGTATGAAAGGACAAAGTATGTATTCAGGCTCATCACTGCAGTCCTCACGATCACCCAGTATGCTGGCTGATATTACTTCTCCGGGAACTCCTGCCCAGGAGAACGAAGATTTTGTTTACAATACCTTGTCCAATGGATTCGGTGTAATTTAATGTAAATGACATATTGTCTTTAGAGTGAAATATTGTATAACTTTAACAACAAATAAATACATTTGATTGAACTTACCTTAATGTGATTGTTGATCTTTCGCCTACATCAATTGGGGTTCTGTAGTTAGTAACTTTTTTCAGCAGTGTAGTGTACATTGCTGCCATTATATGGATGCACACTAAACCGTCTATGTAAGGTTTTTTTTCTTTTTTCTAAGCACATATAGAAAAACTGCCTCCTCCTCAGACGAAGACATCGGTACAAGTGACTGGACAACTTGTCAACTTGGGTTTCTTTTGTATGTACACGCGGTGTAAACCTAAAAGAAACTCCAGTTGACTGAGTTGAGTTGCTGTTGCGTTGCTATCACCGGTTGCTTTTGGTATGTACTTGGCCATAATTCCTCACTATCAAAGCATTACGGGCTGGGACACCGTCTTGTTGAAAAAAAATATTTGGAAGTTGTTTTTCAGGAATATTTATATTTTTGAAAAGCTAGCAAAGAACTGCAACCAATGGCTGCCTAGCCAACTATTTTGCCATGAAATCTAGATCAACAAAGTAGTACGTGGGTGTAAAAACTGCAAACATCTATCTTGGGTAATAACAACGATATCTTTAAAAAACAACTAAAATAACGAAATCCGGACACACGGTACTACCAATATCAACCTTAACTTATTTATAATTGGTAAAACGGCGAACTGCAGCCATACCTACAATAAACAATTAATAGTATAATATCCAATGTACAACGCGATTTTAAAACTTAATAAGGAAATAGGTCATTAAACTAATGGAATATTGATTGAAATGAGGTTGTCTTAGATTTAAAGCTTGATAAAAGTGTGATTGGCGATGAATTTATGTTGATACCATATTTCCTTTAATGCAAAAAAATTAATAAAAAAAGTGTTTGGCAGAGGCTGTAATATTGTTATGTTATTTGCATTAGTTTATATGAAATTTAAAGCAATGAGAACTTTCTACATTTAATTGAACAACAATATAGGTATAAATACTGTACTTAGAATTTTAACTCACGAAATGGGATTCAAGAAAAGAAAGTATTTTCCGAACGCCCCCGAAACGAGAACACTTCAAGTAAATTTTTTTGAAACTCGAAAGGGAAAGGCACGAAACGGGAAAACACCATTTTGTCTTGCCGTCCATTGAAAAGTTGATTATTATTATCTGTATAAATAAATAAATTAGATGTTTGTCATTGACTGAAAGCAACGAAATAAGATTAGTATTACAAAGGTAGTTAGTTCTAAATGTAAAACATTATATTACTGAAATTCGGTTAATATGTAAATAGGCAACCTTAATATGGTAATTTATGTTTTTTATCAATTCATACCTTTCACACATTATCCCACAATAAGGAATTATTAAACGTAACTTGCAAAATTAATCTTTTGGTACCTTTATTTTCAAGAAATTTAATTTAATACTGTTTTATGTTAAAAAAATTACGTAGTCATGTACATTAATTTAGCTCTCATTTCACACATCTTTAGGTTAATTTTATTCAGCTAGTTACCAAATCCTAATTTTTAGTAATTAACGTGATTTCATTTTTTATTATTTCATGTCTTACCGTTAATTAGAACCTTGATAAATTATTCTGTCGTAAGAAATTGGGTTTAAATTAGGTTATACTTCGTATTTTTGAAATATTTGTTTTCTCATATGGAGATAGATTACAAAAATATTTTTATAAATCTTTTGCAAAAAGTTATTCAACCTTGTAATTACTAAAACAGATGTCATTGTATAGAAACAAAAAGAGCACACGAGGTTATCTAAAAACTCCAGTCTTCAATCAAATTTAAAAATAAGCATTTCATAAAACCATTACACACCCACAAAATTTCATAATTGTAAATTGTAAAATAAATTTTTAAGGAATTTGTTATCTGTGTTTAGAGAGAAATAAAGATAATTTTCTTATCGTATAAAGGAAGTTTAGATCCATATAATATGCTCTTGAAAATAAAAATGCGTGACGTCATAGGTATAGCCCCCTTTTCAGTTGCTAAGGAGGTTACTTACTGTACATAAAAATGTTCAAGGAATCCACAAATTAACGTTGGTTTAATAGTCAAGGTCGTTTCAAGGATCTTTACTAAAAATATTTATTGTTATTATCATTGACATTCCTTATAACCGACACAAGAGAACTTAGTGAATCTTTTTTATCGCTTGAATTGAATACCATGAATGCTTTCGAAAAATTCGAATTATAAACGCAATTCCCACGAGAGAATTTTTTGTAGACTGATTCACTCATTTATAGATTAATAGCATTAATTGCTATGCTAGAAATAAAAATTATAGGTGAGGAAATACTAAAATACCTAATTGAAAGTTCGTTACATCATTTCTATAAATGAATGAGATGTGCAAGTTTTTAACCTCCCTGCAAATCATCAACTTACACCCATCTCTGTTGTGATCCCTAACTTACCTATACAACGTTTCTTACCCTATTGTTTACTTGATATAGTTAAAAAATAACATTTTTCCCCTTTTGCTCATTTAACCAAATATACGTTCTATACATTCTAAAAATGCAAATAATGATTGCTACTGTTATTTACAAACTGTTATCAAATCCAATCTTGTGTTACTATAAAAGCATAAAATATCAAAATCGGTGTAACAGTTTTCTACATGCAGTATTTTACCATGATTTTAGAATTGAAATATGAAACCTGTTTCTCTTTATTGTGTCATCTATACAAACAACTTCCGGTCTAACCAAATTCCATTTTAGACATAAACAGCATACACACATTTTTTTTCAATTCTGTTTAATATCAAACATTTTCAAAATGGCAACAAACCCAATTTTTTGGTAAAACTTTTGTGAAAAATTTATATTAATTGCAATTTATTTAATCAATTAAATTATAAATACATTTGCAAATAATACAGGGCGAGATTCATACGCACCTAAAGTAAGCACACCCATAGCAACAATCGTTTGCAACCTATACCATATGTTGGTGCTAATTTGTTACCACAGGTACCTACTTGGCTAACAGTTGCATCGAAGTCATTTATGTGTCATAATTTAGTGATACTTTGCTATCCTAAACTGAAATTTGTTGCTCGTATTATTTTTTACAATACTTTTAGGTTTAAGCTTTATGGAAATCACGCAAACCCTACAACGAAGCATGATTGATAATATTATAATTTGTTGCGATTTTGCTCCAAAATAAAATTTGTTGCCCGTATTTTTCATAAAACTTGTGGGCTCAAACGCAATGGAAATCACGGGAACCTTATAACACAAGATGGTATTAGGATGACTGATATGTTATAATGTGGTGTTACTTTGTTACCCATAAAATTTTTGGACTAAAACGTTATGAAAACAACGGAAACCTTGTAACAAAAGATGGCATCGGGATGACGGAAAGTGGTGTCACTTTGTTACTCTGAAATAAAATTTGTTGATGGTATTTTTCATAAAATTGTTGGACTAAAACGTTATGAAAATCTCGGAAACCTTATAACAAAGGAAGGCATTGGGATGACCGATATGTTATAATATGGTATTACTTTGTTACCCTGAAATAAAAGGACCACGCCATTTTCTTTTGGAAAGTGGCCTTCGGTTAAAATGTCTAATTTTTTGACATGTCGTACTCATCAATATAGTTCATAGGCACAAAGTCATCCTATGGCTAGTTTTAGAAATACAGGGTGTTAAAGTTTCAAAATACCTACTTTGCCATGTACAGGCTGTCCCAAATTCGAGGGCAAGCATGGGGATCTCGCTCATTATAAGAGATAGGATACAGGTTTAAATTGGGCACTTTTGCTAAATTCGACGCCGAGTAATAATCTGCAAAGAAATTTGAGCTAACTCGAATAGATTTTGTTTTAGGCTCAAAAAACTAAAAATTTTGATTTTCGTTTTTCGCGTTTGGCCACCTTATTATTAGGAATTTTCAAAATTCGATTAAACATTATTAAGGCACCTTTTTACGCAAAATACTTGCTTTTTTACTTACTTAACCTTCACGCCATTCCCTTGCGAGGTAGGCAAAACATTCCCTGCCTCTTATTTATTTTTCATTCACAATCTTTCTCCATGCTTTCCTATCTCCGCATACCTCCCTAGCTTCCGCAAGATTCATACATAGTCCCTGACATGCCCTTTTGTTTTTAAAACTCCTTATCTTTCTTTCCTTTATCATAGATTCTACTACATTCAGGCCAGTTTTACGCGGCCTACCAGGCCCGGCCTTTCCCTAACCTCACATTCATATATTTGTTTCGTTAATCTTGCGTTGTTCATTCTCTCAATGTGACCAAACCAACGTAATGTACAACTTTTATATCTATCCATCATAGTCTTTTCCTCACCACATTCCCTCATTATGCATTCATTTTTTATCTTGTCCCGTCTCGTTTTACCACATGCGCTTCTCAAAAATCTCATACCCACGGCATTTATTTTTCTTTCGTGCTTTTTTTGACATACCAATGTCTCACTTCCATACCGTACTGACGGGACGAATACGCCATTATAGATTGCTCGTTTCGCAGCTAGACTTATGCTTTCATTTCTCATTATCGTCCACATACTTCCAATCACTTTCCTTCCAGCATAGACCCTTCGTCCAATCTTGCTCCCAATTGTACCATCTGCAGTAAACATTCTACCGAGATATACCAGCTCGTCCACTTGCTCCACAATTTCATCTTGCAGAGTAAATACTGTACTCTCCTTTCCACCTTCCCGATTGAACACCACAATCTTAGTTTTTTCACGTTTACCTTTAGTCTCACAGACTGTATCAAACTTCCTCAGAGCGGTTTGCAGCTCATCCGCACTGTCACTTAATAAGACTGTCATCTGCATACACCAGGAGTCGTACATTTACGTCAGCAACCATTACACCATTTATGAAAATGTAAACTTTCACCATTAACACTCATAATAAAATACTTATCTTTTTTGGGATTTTTTAATGGTGTACTTTAAATTATACAATCTAAACGTTTCGATAACACTTACAGTTATCTTCGTCAGTTAATCTTAATAGTAGTAAACTCAAATTTGCAAACATAAGTCATTAATAAACGTCATTGCATAACATAAAGTAGAGAATAACGGTATATTAAATATCTGTCAAGCAACCATACACCTTTAGAAAACGTAAATTTGCCACCATAAACACATTAATAAAATAATCGAGTTATGATTTTAGGTGAAAACTTCAATTTTAAAATGTAACATTAAATAACATTACAATCGTTAAATTAAAAAGATATTTTATCAATAATAATGTATTCAATGAAACACAATACAAGGAACGTTCTGCATTGTGCTTTTCATTGTTAATAACACTTCCAATTATTGATAAAGATATCTTTGTTAGATTTAACTGTATTTTGATGTAATGTTTGGATTTGTGAATGTTATCATTTTAAAATTGAAGTTTTTCACAACTTTACACTTACATCATAACTCGATTAAATTTTGTTAAATGTGTTTTTTGGCTGGCAAATTTCATCGTTAGCTTTCGTCGTAGAGAGTGTTCTGGTTTGTCATCTTTGAGGCAGTTTAACAATATTTAATTTTAATGACCTAGTTATTATTTACTACAATTTTATAGTTGGCTTATACGTTTCTCAAACTGTTATATTAATAGCAGGCTTATGTTTATGTTTGAATTTTTCAAATTTGACAAAATTGTTTACTACATCTTTAACAATTTTTAAGAAACATTACTACTGACGAAGATACACCATTAAAAAATCCCAAAAAAGATAAGTATTTTATTACACCATTTGTATCGTTACATGCTTGTCTAAGACATTTATCCATGTATATATTGAACAACCACGGTGACATCACACAGCTTTGTCGCACTCCTTGCTCAATATTAAAGTATTCATTCACACCTCCTCTCACCCTAACACATGCCCGACTACCGTTGTATACTGCCCGTATATTCCATTTATTAGACCTTTATTTACGCCATATTCATTTAATATTTCCCACAGCTTCTCTCTATTCACTCTGTCATATGCTTTCTCCAGATCTACAAACGCACAGTACAACTTCCTTTTTACCTTTAAACACTTTTCGATCACCTGCTGGAAAGCAACCATCTGATCGACACATCCTCTCCCTGGCATGAAGCCACCTTGCACATCCCACATCTTAGATTGTGTAGTTTCTCGTACTCTATCAATCAGTATTCTTCCAAAAACATTACCAGGTACGCTGAGCAAGCTTATTCCTCTGTAGTTCTTACTTACCAAGGAGCCTATCCTTCCAGATTCCAACCCACACATTAAAGGATCGGTGGCCTTGTCCTCGCATTTGCCTGTTAATTCGTGGATTTATTTTCAACGGACCAGTAGTGCTCGTTATTACGATTAAACATTCCATTAGTGGAAAAATTGCACTCATCCGTCCAAATTATTTGATTGAGAAAGTTGCGATTTTCAAGCATTTTGGTATTAAGTTGGTTACAAAAATCCAAGCGTCTCATATCGTCCCCAGGCCGAAGAGTTTGACTAACGTGTAACTTAAATGGTTTATAACGGTTTTGCTTTAACACTCGCCAAACTGTCGTTTTTGGCACTTCAATAGTTTGCTCTATTTCTCTGGTAGATGTTGAAGGATTTTCTTGAACCTAAGATGGATAACATAAAGTCATAACTCTCCAAAAAAAAATGTCTGCTGAAATTAGCAGTGAAGTGAGTGGAAATTCTTATAATTAGTATAATACTAACAAATAGTACCTGATGTAATATTTCTTCTTCGGCATCTCTGTCTAGTCTGCTACGATATGCATTTCGGAGTTTCTGAAAACATCCAAATTCTCGCAAATTTTAAAAAATATCTCTGGTTTGGTTGCTGCCTCTCCGGATATTCCTCTAAATATCTTTGTTCTGCTCTGACACTATTTCTATTGCAGCTATAAAATATCCTTATCATGTCCCGTTTTTCTGAATTTGAAAACATTCTAAAGAACCTTGCAAATTTTAAAGCACTAACACGAAGGATCTTGCAGTTATTACCCTTTTTACAATTAGAAAATGACATGACAAAAGCCAACTCCTGAGTTTTGTTTGATTCATGGGTATCGTGATAATTTAATATTTAGGTTTTAATTTAAGAGTATTTTAGTTCGCAGTCGATCAAACCATGAAGTGTTATATATTGCTAAAATCAGCATAACATTCTCCATCCAACGCCATAAAAATATGTCTTAACTCCGATAAGAAAAAATAAACCTGATGATGGTTCAAAATAAACAAAACGTCGCATAATATTTTTAATACCGTATTAGTATTGTGCGTAAAAAGTTGCCTTAATAATGTTTAATCGAATTTTGAAAATTCCTAATAATAAGGTAGACAAACGCGAAAAACAAAATTCGAAATTTTTAGTTTTTTGAGCATAAAATCAAATCCATTCGAGTTAGCTCAAATTTCTTTTCAGATTATTACTCGGCATCGAATTTAGCAAAAGTGCCGAATTTAAACCTATATCCTATCTCTTATAATAAGCGAGATCCCCATGCTTGCCCTCGAATTTGGGACAGGCTGTACATTATTTTTGGTTTGAAAGTACTGAAGTTCATGTTATCCTCTAAATGCGATTCTTACATCTTTATAGGATATATAGTTGTACACAAAGGGTACCATTCAATCATATTTACAGGGTGATACACATTTTGACATTATAGTTTAAAAAAATATATATATTTTTTGTTTTATTACAGCCACATAATTGCTACTGTGAAAGACTCTTCATTGGATATGATATTGTGTTGGTTAAGTTAATAGTTAAAAATATATATTATATAGGGTGATACATGAGTTTTATCCCAATTATCAACTCTTTGTAAAATGAAATAACGAAACCCTCTGTATATGGGAAGTGATTTTGACTTCATTTCATCCTTTAGTTAGACAGATTAGGTACTACTTAAGATTATACAGGGAGATTCAATAATTTTGCAAAATATTAAATATAACAATAAGTCACCCTGTATCCAAAAATTGACTCGGTCAAGGTATAATAATTTTGTTCCTAATGTTACGTTTCAATCCTATGAGTAGATTTGCAGTCTGGTAAGTTTCACCAAAACATGTTAATGAAATTGTCAGCGTTTTTAAATCCTTATGGATGGGCTTTGGTAAAAATGTATAATTTTCTGATATGTATTAGTTCTCGACGTACTCATCTATATTATGCACGAGCACCAAATCATCCTATGACTAGTTTTAAAAATACAAGGTGTTAAAGTTTCAAAGTACCACGATTCGCATGTTTACTATTTTGCGTTAATTTTTTCTTCAAAATGCGATTTTTGCATCTTTATGGGATTGTAGATATACACAACGGGTATCACTGATTCTTAGTTACAGGGTGATACACAGATTAACGTTATAGTTAAAAAAAAAACCACATAATTGCTACTGTGGAAGACTTTTCATTGGGTCTCATATTGTGTTGGTTAAGTTAATAGTTAAAATTATATATTATATAGGGTGGTACATGAGTTTTGTCCCAATTATCAACTCTTTTTAAAATGAAATAACGGAACCCTCTGTATATGGGAAGTGATTTTGACTACATTTTATATTTTAGTTACACGTATTACGTACTACTTAAGAATATACAAGGTGATTCAATAATTTTACAAAATACTAAATATGACAATAAGTCGAAAAACCTTTCTTGTTTTCATTACCCTGTATCTTCCAAGGTATGTATGTAGATTTTAAAATCGAATGCAGCTTATACTGATTTTGTTCCGAAAGTTTCGTTTCAATCCTATAAGATAGAGCCTGGGAAGTTTCACCAAGGCATTTCAAATGAAGCTGTTCGCGATTTTAAAGGAACCAATGTCTTATCTTCTATGGTTTATCGTTTAAGCTGCATTGAATTTGTAACGTCCAGAAAGTAATTTTAAATTACGATACACAAGTCACCATGTGAACATGCTGTGCAAAGTGAAAACCAGAAATATACACCAGACACATTGTTTACCTCGCCTATAATGTACCAAAAGTCAGTAAAACGGTTATTATCAGGGAAAAGTACTGTACTGAACCTATTATATTGATCATGATACGTTAAGGTATAAAACTATATTTACACCAAAAACTAATACTAGGATTGTGAGTGGTAATAGTCAAACCGACGAGTCGTTTGGATTTCGAAATAGTTAGTTATAGTGTAGAGGGCTAACTAGATATAGATTGGAACATGTATTATTGTTATTAAGAATTCCAAGTGACGACAACTAAAACTGTCGATATTTTGCCGTGAGAGCTTAGAAGGGATATACTTCGACCCAGTGAAATAACTGAAGGACTCCAAACGGTAAGAAAATAATTTTACCAGCTTTTAAACATTCATATCTGGGTTGGTCATATGCTTGTAGTATGAGGTACCGTCTGCCTATAATGATCTTCTTCTCTTTTTAATGATTTATTGACTACACCAAAATGATCATAAATTAGCCTTTAAGCTAATGCGGAAAGCAACGATCGTAATCACAAGCCAAAGTTGATATAGAGCAAGATTTAAGGAGGAGTTTCAGCCTACTGTTAATCTCTGGTATTTGAGCTACAAATTTTATTTTGGGGTTACAAAAAAGCACCAAATGATGACCCATAAATGATTTCGATACAATTGTTAGCTAGATATTTGTACGTTGGCTGTGCTAACTTTATATTGAGCAGACACAGTCCTTAATTTTTTATCAATGATAGGCGCACCAAATTTTTGTGAGGTAATAAATTAGCACGAAATTATGGTATAGGTTTCAAATGATTGTGCTGCAATGGTTGTGGTAACTTTGTAACAAACCTTTTTATGTATGTTTAAAATTTACGTTCATATTGGCGTAAAAATGTCCATATATAAGCCTTTTAATAAATTATTTCAAGTATTATACTTCTGCACATCCCTTTCCGCGCTTCGAGTCATTTCCGGTCATTGCGTAGGGTTACTTTGAGCGTCCTGACTTCATTGCTTGAACTACGTGTTTAAGTAGAAGCCATTTTCGCTTTGTTTAAATTTTTTATTAAGAGTGCCACTATTATATGGCAATTTTACTTATACTCTTACCACTTATTTATACTTTGGGTTTAATTTTATTTTAACGTTGACGTTGCAAGATGATGCAATAGCCTTTGCTGCTGCGAGGTGGGATTTCAATTACCAAATTTTACTTTGAATCCTGCAAAATCAATTCAGTTTGGAGGCTGATAAAGAAATTACCAGCATATCAATCTGATGTTTACTTTAACTTCCATCAAAATTGCGAAATAAATTTAAAGTGATGAATCGACAGCATTTCCTTTTCTGCTGAAGTTCCAGTAACACCCAAAATGTCAAAGAAATTACTCCAGGTATTTCATATTGTTAATTAATTCACATTATAGGCAGTTAATTAAGAATTACTAACATTAGCTTTTAAGAGATCATCCTTATAATCAAATTAAGTATCGTAAGAAAACTCCTTGTTGTCATAATTTTTTACTTGTTATTTTCATGAGTTTTTTGTGACTTTTCTATTTTTAAGGTTTATTTGTTCCTTAAAAAGAAATTGGCGTCCGAGATTACATTATTTATTTTCAGGTTTGAAGCAACACCTTTTTTTTTTGTAAAGCGAAAGTATCGAAGCAATTCTATTTTTGTTAATAAGCACATCAAATGTTATTGAACCTGGACCTATTAATCTACCTATGAGCAAATGGCATAAAATCTTCTAGTTATCCATTATTTTCTATAGCTAATCATAGCTCTGGGCTAGAAGTATTAATCATTAAGTGGGTGAATTATTTATACGACACCCGTAAAGATTACGACTTTACGTGCATGAAATTCATTTGGAGAATACGTGTGTGCAGTCAGTTCCTGCAATGTTTCAAACAAAACTCTATTTCAATTGTCCACAGTTGTTTCGTATATCCATATTTAAACAAAAAAGGATACTCGGAAATAAACCATTCTTGAATTTTTTTACGACCACCTTCAAATAAAAAATTAACAAACTAACTACACCTATCGATTATCCACGATTTTAAGCCCACAGAGTGAACACATTTCTTTTGTGCATCTTCCAAAAAGATACACAAATTTCTTTTGTGCATCTTCCAAAAAGAAACTAGGTGGTAATAAAGTACCTCCAAGTGAAATATTTTACAAACTAACTCTTTCCACTTAGGTTTCTTTCATTTGTCCACATATCAAAAAGGTGGAAATATAGATTTTAGAAATTTTTTATTTATTACCACCTCACTTTTTTCAAATTTGTGAAATTTAGTGGACAAATCATGGACAATGAACAGGCGTAGTTTTTGATCTTCCTTCCCTCGAGGTGGTTCCGGAGACACTGCAGCCTTTATGGATTATTGTGTTCTCCCCCAACAGGCGCAGTTAGTTTGTAAAAGTTTTTACTTGCAGATGGTAGTGAAAATAAATCAAAAACCATAACAGCTTCTTTTGAAAAATGAACAAATCAAAAAGACTGGTGGTCGACAAGCGATTGGAATAGTTCGTTCATACTATATTTCGTTTGAAGCTGCTAATGAAGGAAACTTGTGAACTTAAGTGGACAAATCGTGGTCAATCTGTTACAACCTAACTTTTTTTGGAAGTTGCACAAATGAAAGAAACTTAAGTGGACAAAATCATGGCCAATTAGTTGGCGTAGTTAATTTGTTAAATTTTTCATTTGAAAGTACTAATGAAAAAAATTCAAACACTCACTTTTTTTTCAAGGTGGACAAACGAAACAGCCCTGTGGATTGTGGATTTACGTGGACAAATTGAAATGAATTTTTGTTTTTACGAAATTCTCATTTGGAGGAGTAGAATTCACAGACCTATTCACAGACCTCGATATTCCGAATCCTGCACGTGACCCTAACATTATGGAGGGCCGAAGTTAAGTTCCCATTTTTGCAACACAAATATTTACAATTAATAAAGTGAAATGTTCTAATGTGTTCCCGTTTGAACACAAACCTAAAGCTTCCAAAGACTGAAACGTTAAAAGTTTCGTCAGCTAGCCGAGTTGTTTGTTTTTTACTTAGTGGTTAATGCGTTTATTTGTCTGCATACAGTTTAAGGATCCGCTTTTTTTCAGTCCTGGGTCATAGGATTCTTGTAATTTTTGTGTATTGAGATTGTTGTCAAATTTTATTTACGAAAGCGGCCTATGGGAGTCGGAGTTTATCTTAGGTGGACTAGATTGTGGTCTAAAACTTCTGAGAATGCGTCAGATAAGTCGTCAAGCATTTGGGCAAGGATTGCTGAAAGGTGTTCGCATTTGTGTTTGGGTTTTCTTTTGGTTGTTCGTAGTTGTCAAGTTTACGTCCGAAGTAGGAAGTTTTGGGGATATTTTTGATGGTATGTGTGTTGTTTGTAAAGTTTTGAGTCTGTTGGTGTTTACGTAGTGCAGTACTGCACGTTCGGAGAAAGCAAGGGATTCCGGTTGTTTGTTTTTAAGGGTTGCGTACGATAATTGAGCCCAGTTGTCTTGTCTTGAGTATGTCGCCCGGTTTCGTACTTTGTTCGGATCTTTATTTACATCGCAAAGATAGTTAAGGATTTTGTTGAAAGTGATTCCTAGGTGTACTATTTCGCCCAGTAGTTAGAACTGCGTTTGTCGGAGTTGCAGGTTGAAATAGTCAACTGTTTGTTGTGGTTGTTTTGACAGGTTTGCAGAACGGGATTGATTGACCTGTATTTGGTTGGGCTTAATAAGAAGATCGGGTTCAGGAAATAGTCGTTTTAGGCTAGATTGTTTTTAGTTTTGTGGGAAATGTGAACTTGTGCCAATCTTCAAAGTGGCCCAATTTTGAGGTTTTTAATATTCAGGTTTGTTTCTGGTCTAATTCGAGTGTTTAGTGTGTTGTATTCGGTCTTTAGTGCTAGGTCTCTGGATGTCAGGAATCCTCGGTATATTCGTCTTCTTTTCATCCAGAGGATTATTCTGAATTACATTTTTAATCCACATACTTCGACCATGCTTCTAAACTACGGAATGCTTTTCTTAGTTCTTCACTTCAAAAGATGTAAGGTAGTCGTTTACAGGCATCTCATGGCAGTCCAATATCCTGGTACACATCCTCCTCAGTGTTCCTGGATCACAATTGTACAAAAAAAAAAGATCTGAGCAGATTATATGGTAAATTGTGGATGTTCCTTGGTGGGCAAAGAACGTCGGGTCTCCTTTTATAACTCGTCAGAATGGCTGGTGTAGAAGTTTGATAGTTAGTGTAATTCTATTTGTATTTAGGTCTCCTAAAATTACAGCACTAGTAAATCTGGATATATAATCTAATAGGTCGGTAGAGAGGGTGGTAATTCTTGGTAGTATTGTAAATGAAGTGCCGTAGCTGTAACACATGCCAGGTGTTGCAAATACGGTGGTAGTATTACTGAGATTGGTGGGGTGCCTATTGTATATTAAGTGAGTTGTATCTCGAATACCTTGCTGTTAACGTTTGTTTGGTGGTGTCTCGAGTTGGTAGTTTTGTCTCTATTATTACTACTATCTGTATTTTGTTAGCAGAAGGTTGTTAACGAGGGGGCGCTTCCGTTTAACGCCCTGTGCTGTAATAGTCCCTGTAAGTTTCATTGCATTTATGAGCATAGTTAGAGTTGGTGTACACGGAGTTTAGGGTTGGTGAAGAGAACTTGCGAACGCAACTCAGTTTCCCATCAAGGCAGAAAACATGCGTCCGTTCACAAACTATTTTGCTGCCAAGTCATCCTTCTTCATAACCAGCTTTTCTGAGAAGATCGTCAATGATGGATATTGATCGGTGGAAAGATCAATGCGGGGGAAGTTTTCCACAATCGGGTTCAGTTGTAGGGGACTGGGTATCGAAGGGTATGGACTAGTAGCTTTGATAGGGAGAATGGAATCACTATCCTTTTTCGCAGTCGAAATTGAAAGTTGGACGAGAGCCACCGCAGTGGTGTGGATAATGATTTGCAGTCTTAGATTTTCTGGCTGCCGCCACAAAAAGGGCGTTTAAAGGATTGGGTGGTACTGGTGGAGCAGTACTTGCGGGTAGGCTTCAGGATGTGAGGAAATCCGCGAGTGTGTTACCTACATGTGCACACTTCGGCCGACATGATAAGGACGCTAGGAACATCTATGGCCCAGATTATCTCTTGATGAGTACGGGAAGTTAGGTTTGAAGGTATTAAAGTAAGTAAGGGGTTTGTAGGTGTCGTCGGTCATTCGAAAGGGACCACGTACCATGTGAGGGAGAGCGGTTAAGATCTAACGTCCGGTAGCTTCGTGGTTGTTACTATCAGTGTCAGTTTTGTCTCGTGTAGGTGGTAGAAGTTTGCCTTGTCTTACCATGGCGGTCAGTAGGTGATTTTGTGTCTGGCGAACAGAAAACAGTTCAATGGATAACAAACCCTTATGTGTTTCTACTCTTTAGTTATTTTTTATAATTAGCCCTATTTAACACCACCACAAAAAAAATTCCTTTTGAATGGTATCCTCTGAATGCACAACAAGAAAGACGATGACGATGTTCAGGGTACGATGCACCGTGCTATACCAAGGTACAACTTTGTGGATGTCATGTACTTTTTAGTATAATTAATAGACCATGCTCATGTTACGTGACTATCATCGTAACAAACGTCACCAATTCTTTTTGCGGTGTAGACAGATAAAATCAAATAAAGCCACAGCCTTCGTGGGGGGTTTACGGACCGACTCTATGACTAGTAACCAATTGTTAACTTAAATTTAGATGATCCCGAAATTATAAACTTTTCTAAACTCATTACAAAGCAACGCCTACTAAACAAATACTACCAGCTCATTCGTACAATAGATGAGAAATTAACGATCACCATTATTTTTCTCAATAGAACTACACGCGACAAAAAAATTTCGTAGTGTTAATTAGATTTTCCAGAGTTGTGAAGTTTTCTATAGAGTGTTCAAAGAGTTCCGTCGATTATAAATTCTAAACTCTAGAACTCTAACAGTAATAGCCAAAACTAGCATCAGAATCATGAGAATATCATATTTCAACCAAATTTGCTTTTACTATCAGCAACTCTACGTTATGTATAGAGATATCAATTAATTGTCAGAATATCGGTGTGAAACTTTACAAACTCAACCACAAGTATGTACATTCAAATCGAAACTTTCCGAACTTGAAATAAAGCGCAATTCAGATGTTTAGGAGAATGTTAGGTATACTCAGAGTTGCCTTACGCAGTAGAGTTGGACATTAAAAACTATTGGCATTTACTAATACGTTAATGACCAATTCCTGAAAACTGATAATCAAGGAAAGATCCAGGGTGGCAGGGATTGGCAGAAATTAATAGTTATAGGCAACTTTAATATATCTACTACCTAACATAATAACAAATTTGTGGTACGAGCATTATCACTTTAATTTCTGAGAGTATGATGTATTATTATATCCGAGTAAAAAAATCCTGCTGAATAACCCTTATCCACTATGACACATATCACACAAACAATACACCCATTTCTCCAGAAATACTTGAAATTATTTACTTAGGCAAGTTACCACGAAATAAAGATAAACTTGACTCTAGATTAATATTAATTTATTTGTGAATCATCCTAAATTCCATAATACTGTAGAAATTAAAGATTATGTAAAGCACATCAATTGATTTGGTTAGACGTAAATGCTATCATTGTAATCTTTACCGTGATCTATAAAAATGACAGTCCGCAAGATAAATGATTATTGAATATTATTGTATTTTTAAATTAGTTATATTAATAGTCATTGCCATAATTGTTGTAGGTAATTGCATTCTAGATATTATCAATACACACATCAATCATAGCAGAATAGGTAAAAACCCAAAAATTTATTACTGAGTTTTGATAAAGATCAAAAATTCTTAGAAATAATGAAAATATTTGCATAATTGTTAAATGATGTGTACAAGGTGTGTGCAAATAATTTTAAGATAAATGTATGAAAATGGTAGATATTCTAATTTTTAAAAATGCAATCCTAAAGTACAAATATGGAAGCATGAACAAAAAAATTATTTTGTTTTTCAAAGAAGTAAAATTCATTTAAATGTTTGAATACAAAGGCTGCCCCCTTGGATGAGAAATCAATGTAAAACGTCAAATGGCCATGCAATAGAGGTAAGTAATTCGAGAAAAAGATTTTGATCAGAAATTTAAATTTTGTATTTCTTAACGTCCGGAAAACTGAATATTCCACAGATAAAAATTTCGCTAAAGGCACCCCCCTGTAATATTTCATTAAATCGCACAAATTTGTTATTTGTGTTGAATTTGACTGGAGTTGCGCAAGTAATGATTTTTTCGGCTAAAATATTTACAAAATGGTGGCATTTCCGGTTATAGTAGAAGTCGACCATAACTAGAACCCCTTACTTATATTGATATTTGGATTTTAGCGAGAATAATATGAATATTTCGTATACGCTGTCATATGCCTTAACTGCAAGTTATTACAAATTTTGGTAAAAGATGACAGTTGTAGACCATACAATACATTCCGTTTTTTAGTGCACAATTAATTTTTGTAATGCAATTTGGATAAAGCCTAAGCCAAGCCGAAATACAAGCGACACTAAATAAATTTTGGCGGTTATATATACAGGGTGCTAAAAATATTTTTAATAGTCATATTCAAAATCACAAAAAGGTCGTTTTTTATTAGAAAGGCGTAATTTTTGCGACATATTTGTAAAGTTAAAAAAGAGGTTTCTTAAAACCTCTATACCTACAGTGGTTAATTTTGGAAGACAATCATAGTGATCGTGTTTATTTGGAAAATGTCAGTTAACTTTACCAATGTGGAACCAGTTAACAGAACATTGGAGAAAGTCAATCATGGATAACGTTCAAATTGAAATTATAATACTGTTGCAATCTCGGTACTACTTCTTTATACTCTCTCCGTAGATTGAAATGACATTTTTAATCGCACTTTTACTGATATTTGCCAAATATCCATGACCACTGTGATTGGTCTCCCAAGACACGAGTAAACAGTCTCGAAATTTTGCATAATGAAATTACGTTTTTTTGAAATATTTCTAAAGCTGTTCATTACAGGTATGGAGGTTAACAATATTTTATTATTTTATGTTTGAGTTCATTTTTTTCTACTTTATATAGTTGTTCCATAAAAGTCCCTTAAGTATTTTACTTCATTTTCACACGGGACAGTGATGCTATTTATTAATACTCTTAGTGGTGTCTTAACTCTTCTGTTCGTAAAATTCATGTGTGGACTCCATTTCGTTGACTGTTATTTTTCACTTGTTTGTCCATTCCAGGAGTTTGTTGCAATCCTTTGTAGCTTTTCAATGGATATTTGTAGATCTCACAGACAGTCGTCTGCAAAGGTTGCGATTGTTGAATTAACCGTACTGGAAATATCGCTAGTATATAGCATTGGTCCCAGGACGCTGCCTTGAGGCACACCAGCTTTAATGTCTTTTATTTGTGAGTACTCACCTTGTTTAATTCTAAGGCCCCCATAGTGATGTAAGAGGTCAAGATTTCTACGTACTGCTTCGGTAGTGGTTTATTTAATTTGTGTATCAGGCCTTCATGCCACACCTTGTCGAAGGTCTGGGATACATCCAGGAATAACGTTGAGCATATCTGTTTTTGTTTCAAGGGTTATCTCTATTATGCCAGTAACCCGATGTACTTGATCTGTTGAATCAGTTTGTCGGAACCCAAATTGGTAGTCTGGGATTAATCTGTTATATTCTATCAGTGGCTTTAACCTCTTTAGTAATAGCTTCTCAAAAAGATTGGAGACTACTGGCAATAGGGATATTGGCCTGTTTGAATTAACCCCAAGTTGAGCAGTAATCCACTCGCAAAAGTTTACCCGTCTCTCGGGTCATTGCGTAATTCCTGGTGCAACTTAATACGGTAAGGATGATTATTATATTTTCTAGTTGTCCGATTTACAGTTGATTGTGACGTTTCATATGATATTGCTATCTGACGGCTACTGTCATGCGGGTTTTCTTTAATATGAAGCAGAATGTCAAGTTCTTTTTCTTGGTTATTGGTATTTTTATTCTTCACATTGCGTTTTACATAATCAACACTGTCAGTGGATTCGAATCTCCGTTAAATTTTCAAAAGTTAGCCCAGTTGGTTGGCGTCGAACCTTTGAGCAAGAACACAATTTTGTTGAGCCTGGAGAAAACAATAAAAATATTTCGTCCAACATATCATGTGCCTAACTTAAAAACTACCGGTTGTAATCGGTCTGACAGGGAGATCGGTCGGTAACAAAGTCGCCACGCTTACTGCTAGTCACATAAAGTATATTTTGTAATTGTTTAATTTGTGATCAATAAAACATTAAGCAGACTGTCTTTTTTCATGGTGGTAGGAAAAATAGTGTACATTAAGCTCGCACGAAAGTGTCTATCATGTACTCGCGGAAAAATTCCCGCTTGTACGATATCTACCAGTTTCGTGGCTCGTTATGTAATATACTATTCTGTTGGAATTAATTTATGCCCATGTTAGTGTTTAGTATTTAATGCACCTTTTTGTCTCTCTTGTTTTCAATTTTCATGACTACTGGGAATAATATAAAAAAATCAAAATAACTCAAAAACAGTGAGAGATAGGACACACTTACGTAGAATTGTGTGGTTTTTAATTCTATTTAACACAGCGTAAAAATATATAGGGTGTTCTATTTGGGAGACGTGATTTTGAACACCCTGTAGCATTTATTTCTAATATTTCATCTTCAGAACATAGACTTACGTTTGGTTTTTTCTTGGTCCCAATATAAGTTTTCCTAACAAAACACAAGATGGTACATAACAATAAAGTTATACCTGTAAATGAGATTTTTTGGATAAAATTCGAATTATTATAAAAACCATTAAATTTTACATGTATGAAACCTATATAAGAAGTTTTATAATGGCACGTAGAATCCAATAATCGAATAATATACAGGGCGTTCCATTAAAAAATAGTAACTTTGTCTTGCTGTGATTTTTTGGAACACTCTGTATAGTCAATAATAATTTTAAAATGCGCACACTTGTTAATCATATAATCTGATTTACATATTTTATTGGCAAAGTTTACCCATACAACACCAGTTTGCAATATCGTTGACTTACCCTATACAAATGTAACGTAATTTTGAAATTTAAAAAGTATCATTTACTGCTTAAAATATTTATTTTCCTCGGTATTTTATTAAACTATTATATTAAATAAAAAGAATGGCTCCTGAATTGCCATTTCGAAAACAAGGGGTCAAGTCTGGTATGAAATTAATAAGTCCTATTGAATGGTGTAAAAATGTAAAAATATATGCAGTCCATATAAAATTCTAGGCTTGGATCCACAGAAGTGGCATTCATTTGTTTTAATTATCAGCCTCAACAAAGTATAACTTCAAGCCAAAACTTCAACCCAATTGAATAACGCTATGTTCAATTATTTCGTTGTCACCCGGTATACTCCCAACACTGTATAATTCTCACACATTTTTATAAATACATGAATAATGCAACAGTATGCACCTATAACGGATAAAGGTGATCAGTGATCACAGTATTAAATAATTATTTACATACTTGAAATTTCTCAACACTATCAAGCATAATAATTAACTTTCAATTAAATGAATGTGATAACAAATGTGGGAGACACAACATATGGAACCTAAGTAAATATTGACAAAATTTTATAAAAGGAGAAACCCATTTTCTTTCATATCTACTTTAGTTACAAATTTCGCTCAAACTCTTGGCAAATTTCTTTAAAATATATTTTGATTATACAGGGTTCACCAAAACATAATGGAAATAAGTAATTTTTAATAAAACATGTTACTAAAGGTAAACAGTATAAATCAATGTACCGCAAAATGTCAATACATTTTATAATTAATGTTAATAGGTTATTATGACGTTTAAATAAAGAATGAGTCAATGTACGTACTTTGTATTCATCATCCTTTGATTACAAATAATTTATGCAAAAGAAAAGAAAAATATCTTGCAGTAAATTCCTTTCTTTGTAATTACCAATGCGTCATTTAGCACTTTGTTCAAATCAAGATAAGAAAAAAAATTTATAAACAGTGAGCCCTAATCTATTGGTATTTGAGATACTGTTGAACTTAAATAAAATCAGTTTTTATTTTAACATCTCTCGAGCCAGATTTTTTTCAGTTTTTGATAGATATAATCTATGCTTAAAAATTTTATTTACCCTTACCAATGGCGTCTCTGCTAGCACATATAAAATGATACGTCACTGTTTTTTTTTCAAAATTAATATTATTTCTCCAATTGCCATTCAATGGCTCATAACAATAGCGCCTTACATTGTTTTAGTTTGATAAAGTACGCTTTTCAAGATACAGGTTTTATAAAATAAATTCAATTAAAAAAAAGAAACAAAGACCAGCCCTACCAAAATACTTCCTCTTCTCTGTATGTATACATAAGATTTTCTGAAAATTTGAATTTTTTTAAGGCTGATTATTTTTCTAAATATTTAATCTATTACTTCTAGCAAACAAAATATACCCACGTACCACACAAAATTAAAAAACACCGAACGCGTTTCAATAATTACGCTATCATAATCAGCGGTGGACTAGTCGACCGCTGATGATGATAGCATAGCTATTGGAACGCGTTCGGTTTTTTTTAAATTTTGTGTGGTACACGGTATATTTTGTTTGTTACAGATCCTGCCACAGTTCCAGTGTTCCTGCTTTTTCAAATATTACTTCTAACTTAAAACACGCTTTATGCATTGAATACTAGGAAAATATAACACTAAATATATTCATTTTAATTCTTTAATCTAAAACCGTTAAGCAGACAAAATTCCAGAAATAATTTTGAAAGATATATCAGTGACGTTTCATTTCTTTTTTGAAAAGAAAAAATATTACAGCTCGTGACTGGAAGGATGCCACTGGTAAAAAGTAAATAAAATCTTTTCCAAGAAAACTTTTAACGCCTGCTGTTGCTTTTTTATAGATTCGAAAAAAAAAACATTAATACGATTTTTTTTTTTGATATAAACGAGGCCGTGGCAAAGCCTCAGTTGTTCGGAATGGGCCTAGTGGGCTCTATCGGTAGCTATACTGTTAGAAATGAAACCCAACTTTTAGAAATGTGTAGTGTTAGAAATACTGCCATGAAGAAGCCCGTGCTGTTAGAAATGGAGGGAGATCTAGTATTGAAAATGGGGTGTTAAAGAGACTAGCGTTAGAAATGGGGCCCAGCAGAGTCCCAGCTGTTAGAAATGGGGCCATATCAAAGTCGTAAGCTGTGAAAGGGGCTTTTGTTAGAAATGGTGCTCTGGTTGAGCCCTGAATTATTAGAAATGGGGGTATAGTACTCGAAATGGCGTACTATCGGAGCCTTACATGCTATAAATGAGACCCGGTGTTCCAAAGTAGAGCCCTGCTGATGGTCCTGCTGGTGAAATAACAGGCTGTTACAAATGAGATCCAACCGCTGGGTCCTGCTGATGGGACCAGTCGGAGCCCCAGAAGCTACAAATGGGCCATGTTAGAAATGGGGGCCTCAGCGACAGCCCATTTGAGGTATGTAACCCGCAAAAGGGATAGAGCACAAAAGGACCGTAAAAGTACGAGTTAAAAAACCGCTGCCAAAGAAAGCCATTAAGCCAAAAAGGTACATGACGGAAACAAGATGGCTGGCAGAGACAATATGGCGGACATTGCAGGCGGAACACGAAAATAAAATGTCGAGAGACCCGAACAAAATATGGCATATGATGGACCAAGATGATGGATGCAGGATCGAAGATGTCGAAACCAGCTGGGGTTAAAAAATGGGTGCAAAATACGAAAGGTGGTTGGAACAAAAGGCCGCCTCAAAATAAGCGAATTCTAGATCATTAAACGCGTCATTTAAAAATAAAAAGCTACTAATACTCATTAAAAACCACAGAAGCCATCAAAACTCTAGGAAAAAGTAAAAGAGGCGCAAATAAAAAGAGGCGGAAAAGGAATGGAATATACAGGGGAAAACAGTTCCCTATACAATGAAGGCCTATGACGAGGGATGAAACCCGAAGGTGACATACACGTTCGACTACAATTCTAAGTGTGGTAGAACAAGTACGCGGTACTGCAACGTTTCACTGAGTTATCGTTTTCCTGATTTAACGTTAAAATTTGAACTTTTTTCGACTGGTAATAATAAATTTCGACTTTTCGTTTTACTAAAATAAAATTATTAAAAAAAAAATTGTCTTAAACTTAAAAAAAGAGGTGTTGACACCATAAAGATTAATACAGACAAGAATAAAATGAAAGGAGTAATATGAAAAAGAAATTTTCGAGACATGTTCATTATAGGCCCGCTACCAACCATGACTAAGGGTTTTTGTGCTATTCTGAGATACTCTGTATAGTTAAGGAATAGAAGATACAAACTGACCTTGGTAGCATAATGTGAAATTAAGTATAATATTAAAATCCGGTGTAATTACCAGGGCGGTCAGACAAAGTGATACTATTAGTGGCATTTATTCGAGAGTGAACAATTTGCAAAAAATTAAAATTCAAACGTGGCGGAACATTAAATTCATTGCTTTGATTTATATTAATTTCAAGGTTATCTCAAAATATTGTACTTTTTCTGGATATTAAGGAGATTATTTTAGTTTAGGCTTTGTCCATTATTTAAAATAAATATGTAGGTGACGAGCCGGTTGCGTTTGTAACAGGAATCTTCTTTTTTTTTAAATAAAGATTCAATCTTGCCTGTGTAAATAAAATGAGTTACCGATTTTGGTTGCATGACGCCACATATATTTCCGTAATTGATGTAATACTCCAAAAAAATAGGTCTTGTTCGCACCTAAATTATAGGAGGTAGTCCAATTCATACATGCGTCACATCCCTGAAAAAAAGTTATGTTAGCCGACATAAAACAAAATAGCTTGTACAATATACTGGATGAAACCAGTTTCATATATATATATAACTTTTGAATCATCCGCGTATATAATCTAACTTGCTGTTTAGGCATAATTCATACTACTTACTTCAATAATTTTTGTGGTTATAATTTTATTTAGTTTAGTTTTTTTTTTCTATACATTAGGTTTTGATTTGAATTAATAGCTTTATTCTAATTTGTTACTTAATTCACACTGAAGTTCATTTGTTACAATCTTTGTTGATATTTTTGGGTTTTCATTAAAAATTATTATTAAAACATTTTGAGTTTTCATCGAAAATCTATTTATATTAAATAAACGAATTATTATTTTTTGGGTTTGTTTACTCACTAGCTGTTGGTTTTACGTTATCTATAATGTACCAATTTCTAATCTCGAAGTTACATTTGCTCGCAATTATAACAACACATTACAACTTTATTTCATTAGCTTCATGAAAAATTAAGAAATCCTTCATACAAAGTTGCTCAATGAAAAATCAAATAGAAGCTTAAAATTTACATAACAAAAGCTCAACTTCAATTACCAATTAAAAGAAATAATGTTTTTTGAATATAAATATTCGAAACTTAAAAATAATATGGAAAGTTGGCAAATTTTGAAATAATCCTCGTAATGTGGATAACTCTATACAAAACACTAAAACTGAATGCTACTCACATAAAAATCAACATGAAACAAAAAAAAGAACGCAAGTAGTAATTCTACTTGCTACATACAGAACTAGCCCAATTACATTAATTTACGGTATATTCTTAGCTACCGTTACGATAGAAGCCTTGATACAACTTTTTTTTTCAGAACTGGTCCACTTTCAGTGGAATAATAAATTCTATGAACAGATAAATAGTGTAGCAATGGGTAGTTCTCTTAGTCATGTAGTGGTTAATTTTAATTAACAAACAAAATACACCCATGTACTACACAAAAATTAAAAAACACCGAACGCTTTTCAATAGCTAGCTATCATCATCAGCGGTCGACTAGTGCGTTCGGTGTTTGTTTGGTACGTGGTGTACTTTGTTTATTACATGTCTTGCCACAGTTCCAGTGTTCCAGATTTTTCTAATAATTTAACGAAAACCGACACACCCATACATACTTTCATAAATTCTCAATCCATCAAAAATTGTTGTAATTAAATCTTTATTGGATCGAGCTAGACCAGTTTGTGATCCTGAATTTTCGAAAGATCAATACAAACGTTTTACAAAATCACCAAAAGCCATTGGATATTCACTTAAAGACAATCGTAAAGAAAGAGTAGTGCTTAATGTTGGTACTGCTTTTCTTCCTTTTATGACTAATGTTGATAAACAATCCTAATTGATCATGGGATTAGGAGTATTTTTAAACCTACAAGAAAGATTAAGGAACATGTAAGGTCACCTAAAAATGTTTTAAATCCACTGTCATTTTCCGGAGTGTATAAGTTATCTTGTTCCTGTGGAAAAGTATACATTGGAACCACAAAACGTAGCTTTGCAGTAAGACGTAAAGAACATGAGATTTCATTGATTGAGTTAATTAGAGAAGTGTGCAGTGGCTGAGCATTTTTTAAATAATCAAAATCATGACATTAAATTTGATGATATTGAAATATTGTCAAGACACACTCATTATTATATTCGTTTACAACGTGAAGCTATTGATAATAGGAAAGAAAATAATCCTCAATTAAATAGGGTTTGGTATCTTATAATTAAAACAAAGGTATAGTAGTGCATAATAATTTTAAGTGTTGGTATGTCCAGATTTTTTTCCAGACTTTGAAGTAAATGCTTTACGAATCAAATATGTTAACCCTTTCGCCACTCGGTCGTGGGAGATATACTTGTCACCAACTTTATAGACCTGTGGGATGTATGTTAGTCACCATATAAAATTATAGCCATCTAGCTGATATTTTTATAAGCTGAGAAAAAATTAGTTGAGCTCAATTTTTGTAGCCGTTTGATGATTACTACAATTTTGTTCAAAAGTGTCGTTTGGATATATGTTCATTTTTTTGGCATTGTCTTTTAGCAAGCAGCGTTTACTACTTGTGGCACCTATTTATTTCAATATTATGACCTAAATGAATCTTAATGTATTGGAATTAGCGATTAAATATGTGGGAAGCATGTTTCCCACAGCCCACAATTTCATTTTTTAATTTTGGATAGTTCATACTTAGGTTAGATAGTTTATCCAAAATAATAGTTTCAGAAAAGGTGAGATTATCAAACGGTGGAAAGCAATTCCCAGAGCAAAGCACATACCGCGGGTGTAGGATACGCAACACAAAACAAAGAACAAAGTGTACGTGTTTTCAGTGTAAAGTACCAGTTTGTATTCCTTCTGTTTTAGAAAACTGCATCAAAAGTCCAAGTATATTCAGTACTTTAAATAAAAATGATCAACAATTCCACTGTTTTATTACATAAATATGTGAAGCTACCTAAGGGCACTGGGAAGTATTGTTTCCACCAAAATTTTTTCAAAAACTATAAAAAAAATGTTTATCTTTCAAATGTATGGTAAAAATGTTACTACTCTACTTCAGTTTCAATAATTTTTGAATAATAATAATTGAAAGTTATCACAGTACTACAATATATAGTTAAAATGAAAATCATATTAAACGTACACATCGTGTTTTCAGGGTGCCATAACAATTAATTGATTAATAGCCGAACTATTTTTTTGTTAGATATGACTAGATCTTTAATGTTTTTATCAATTTCATATTAAAGTTTTTCACAACGTTACTCTTACAGCATGACTAACTCTGTTCTTTGATTACGACATTTTTCATTGTTAACCTTCGTCCGTTAGAGGGTGTTCTGATTTGTCAGTTTAATAATATTTAATTTATTAAAGATCTAATTATTCTTTACTTAAATAAAATTATATTCCATAGTTGGTTTTAAATACCTTTATCAAGTTGTTATAATTCTTAAAGGATAATAACTGTAAGTGTTATCGAAATGTTTAAATTTATATAAAGGATAAATAACAAATACTTTGTTTAATACCCAAAAGATAAGTTGAAATCGTAGGGGTGACTTGACACAGTGTGACATTTATTTTTGGAGCTATTGTTGCCATCTTTTAGGTAAACGCCCAAACTTCAGAAAAATTTCTGAATTATTCCACAATGATGATGTTTTCAGTAGCTAAAAGTTGTAAACAGGTGTTTTATCTGGCTCCTAAAAAATACTGAATAATAGGTAAGAAAACAACGGTTTTTGATATGCTATATAATTAAGGTCATCCTCAGGTATCCATATGAGCAAATTACATGTAATACTTTCTTTGCAATAGTTTATTGTCTTCTCAACGGGTTCTGAACCCCAGGTCTTGTTGATTTTATTTTTTGAGGTTAAGTAATTCTTTTTTACATTTTTTGTTACAGATTTTGGGCGACTTGACAAAATGCCAAATAAGTAATAAGAGTGTTAGGAAAGCGAAAATACCACGATTTTACTAAAGATGAATTAGAAGAAGCCTTAACAAATATACGCACTGGTAGATGGACATTGGCGGAGGCTTCAAGTAATACCGGGATATCAAAATCGACATTATATCGAAAACTTTAAAAGATGCTGTTTTATTTGGTGCGGAGTGGGGATTTTCCTTAGATAAAGACAATATTAAAGATCTGGTTCGAAATTATTTAAACAGACAAGGACGAAGATTAGGTGCTTTTACCGATAAGAGACCGGGTAATAGTTGGTACTACGCGTTTATTACTCGTCATAGCGAGCTGTCCATTCGCCTATCAGAAAATATAAAGCGAAGTCGTGCTGCTGTTTCTATTGACATTTTAAGTGAATATTTTGATAAGTTGGTTGTTACTTTAAAAGACATTCCTGACGAAAATATCGTCAATTATGACGAGACATGTTTTACCGATGACCCTGGACGAACCAAAGTTGTTGTTCGACGCACAGATAAACATGCCAAAAATTATGGACAAAAATCTTCAACGAGTGTGATGTTTTCCGCTAGTGGATCAGGAGTTATGTTGTCGCCTTATATTGTATACAAGGCAGACCAGCTGTGGTCTACGTGGACAGAAAATGGTTCCGAAAACGCCCGGTACAATCGCAGCAAATCTGGATGGTTTGATCTACACCTATTCGAAGACTGGTTTAAATGTATTGTGCTCCCTTATTTTAAAAAACTTGAAGGACAGAAGGTGTTGATCGGTGACAATTTAGCCAGCCACATTAGCATCACTGTCATGCAGGAGTGCCAAAACAATAATATTCGCTTTGTTCTCTTGCCCCCCAATAGTACACATCTAACGCAACCGCTAGATGTTTGTTATTTCAGACCACTGAAGGGTAAATGGAGGTCTGTGTCTACTCAAAGCAACATTAGTAGAACTAGGTGCAAAAAAATGCTGATAACATAAAAGCCGGGTTCAAAGCGACAGGACTTATTCTTATCGATCGAGAAGCTGTTTTACAACGAATTCCTTCTCAACACACGCCTGTTGGAGAAATTACCAATGTGTTAAAAGATATGTTTGAAACAACAAGAAATGTAAAACCCAGTAAGCCCGGCAGACGGCAGAAACTAAATGTTGCTCCAGGGGAGAGCATCTCTGTAGAAGATTTAGAAGCAGAAAAAATAGACGAGACAACGGTGGCAGTACAACTGTCTGAGCAAAACAAAATTGTTAAAAAATCCGAAGCCACGCAGTCAATAAATCCGCGTGAGATAGATGAAAGAGCGAAGACGAGACCGACGAAGCAGAGTTCAGTGATATTGAGCCCGAGGATAATTTACAAATGCGAAATCAAGACAACAAGCAAAATCAAGAACCTGTGGAACGACACTCATTTCAATGTGGAGAGTTTTTTTTTTATGATTGTGGACCTGAACAGGCTAAATTAGGCCTATCGTGCTAAAGCACTCAGGAACACTTAGGAGGATGGATAGAGGGATAATGAATTGCCAATAGATGCCTATGAACAGCAACCTTAAATTTTCTCATATCATAAGTGAGAGGAAAACAGGAACTAGGGAGGTCATTCCAGAGTTTAGAAGCCGTGTAGAAAAATGTGGATTGCGCCCGTTTGGTACGACAAGTGGAGATTTGTACTGCATACTGATGATGTGAGTAAGCGAACCGACAATTTCTCGCAAAGATAGCCCGAGATGGTATCAAAGAATATAATTCAGCAGCACAATAGCCGTTGTAATAACGATAATACAAAGAAAGAACTGAAACCATCCTTCTATGCTCAAGGGACTGTATGTGAGAAGTTAAGGACGGGTCATTTATAAGCCTAATCGCTCTCTTTTGAATACGATTAACGATATCGAGAGCGTATTGGGGAGCACTAACCCAGAGGTGAGAATTATATTCCAGATGAGGCCGAATTTGGGCCTTATACAGCAGAAGGAGTTGTCGAGAGGTAAAGTACTGCTTAAATCTGTACAAAAAGCCTATTTTACGAGCAGCTGTTTTGGTAGCTGACAGAAGATGGTCAACCCATGAGAGATTTGAAGATACAGTCATACCCAACAGAGTAATAGAGTCTGAAAACTTAAGAACTGAGCCATTCTTACTTACTTCAGGAAATGATCGATCTTTTTTGGCGGATACAAGGCAATCCTGAGTTTTGTTAGCATTAAATTTAACTAGATTATTGATTCCCCATTCGAGAATACGTTGAATGTCTTTGTTGATTGAATTTGCCATTTCAGCTTTAATTTCTTGATTTGACATAGAAGGTGGATTATCACTATGAGTAGACTGAGATGAACTACAGTGAATAGTGCTATCGTCAGCAAAGTAATGGATGGGGTTAGTTGTTGAAGAAATAAGGTCATTTATGTACAATAGAAAAAGTGTAGGCGTTATAACGGATCCCTGTGGTACGCCCGCGTTAATGCTAACTTCTTTTGAAAAAAAAGCCATCAACTACGACACGTATTCGTCTTTTATCAAGGAAACTAGAAACCCAGTTGATGAGTGTATCATTTAACCCAAACGAGGCGAGTTTGGCAAGTAAACACTTATGCCAAACTTGGTCAAATGCCTTTGAGATATCTAAAGCGACTACAACTGTTTCACCGGACTGCTCTACTGTATTGTTCCAAACTTGGGTCACATATGAAAGAAGATCGCCTGTTGAACGACTTTGCCTAAACCCATATTGGTGGTCACTAAGGAGTTTGTTAGTTTCAAGGAACGTGAGCAGTTGCTGATTGATGGCTTTTTCCATGATTTTAGACAAAATGGAAGTGATGGCAATTGGGAATAGGTTGAACATTTGCTAACTTCCATGATGAAGGGAATTCCCCTGAAGACATAGAGATCGTATAGAGCTTAGATAGGACTGGTACTAGTTCGGGGGAACATTTCTTTAAGACAATAGCTGGGATACCGTCTGGGCCAGTCGCCTTATTGAGATCAAGCCTACTGATGATCGATTCCAAGAGCTTGTATCGAAAATGAATTGGTTTCATAGCGTATGAAGAAGAGTTGACATGGGGCACATCTTTTCCAGAATCATTGAGACACGAGTTTGATGCAAACAAATCCACAAAAACGTTGGCTTTGTCTACAGAATCAGCAACTACCGATCCGTCAATAGACGTCAGGGGGGGAAATGAAGATGTTCCAAAGTTTTTACTAATGGCTTTAGCTAAAGACCAAAATTTACGACTGCCTAAAGGAGATGTAGCTAGTTCATTGCATTTTCGTTGTTCGAACAACTTTTTAGTTTTAGTGATGACACTTTTGCAGATATTTCTAGCACCAACGTATTCTACATGACTGTCGACCGATTTATTAGATTTCCATTTAATGTAACATTTATTTTTAAAGATATTGCATCAGCACAAGCCTTATTGAACCAGGGTTGGGAACGTGAATGACCTATACGGTACTGTTTTTGGGAATGTATAACTTCATTCCCATGAGGATGACTTCAGATACTGAAAGAGCGATGTCCGAAGAAGAGGACGACTTAAAACAATATTCACGCCATTGAAAGGTTGCAAAGAAATCCCGTAAATCACTCCATCGAGCTGACTTAAAACACCACAAGGTTCTATCGGTTTTGTGAACAACAGTGGAATTAGATACAGTAGAAATGATTTTTATTAGACAATGGTCGGAAAGACCTAAAGGCGAAAGAACGGAAGTTTTATAAACAAGAGGGTTTGATGTAAGAAATAGATCTAGAAGATGTGGAGTATGGTTAGGGTTATCAGGGATTCTTGTGGGTTCAGAAATCATTTGTGTGAGATCACATGAAATAGCAAATGTTTCTGCACTATGACCAGCGGGATTTGTAGTAGATGAAAACTGAAGCCAATTAGAGTTATGAACAATGAAATCGCCTACAAATGAGATATCGCCAGAAGGAAACTGAGACAGGAGATAGTTAACTTTCATACTAAGGTAATCGAAGAAGTCTTGAAAGTTGCCGTCATTAGGAGACCTATAAATGCAACAGTAGAATTTCACAAAATTAGGACCAGAATGTTTAAACCAAATCACGTCAAAATTTTTATTTTCTAAGGAAGAAACCTTCTTGCAAGCAATTCTGTCCTTGAGGTATTGAGGAAATTGCAAGTCCGAGTGGCTTTCAGAGGAGACTTGTGTTTCAGATAGAAACAAAATATCAGGTTGTAATTGTTCAAGATGTTGGTGAATAGCATTAAGATTAGACCTGATACCGCGGATGTTGCAGTAGTGAATCAGAAAGTTGATACTTTCGATGACCGAGGTCGCTTGGGCCCTGCCCTCCCGGACATCCGAATGGGGCAGGATTTTACGTCCGGAATTTATAACCCTAGAAACCACAGCCATCTTATCTTTTAATTTGTGAAATTTCCTACAGAGAAACGGCTTGTAAAATATGATGTACCTTCAAGTAAAATTCCTACGAAAAACTGTGGGTACGAAAGAAACATTTTTTTCATATCCTGACGTAACAGACAAATCGATGGTGCACAGAAATGAGGTCGTATGTCTGCCAGTTCCACAGCTCCTGCGCCGAGAACGTTTCAAATTTTTGACAGATTTCGTAGATGACAATGTTTTATAAACAAATATGTTAACTACATTTGTAAAAATATTGTTAATTTAGGTTTAAGTATTATTATGATGCTAACTTTTTGAGAATATCTTGGTTAAATTATGTTTGTATCTTGTTTGAATAAACGTTTCTTTTTTGAAATAAATGGTCTCAAAAATTTGTTTCACCCTGTACAATGGAAACATACTTTTTTAAAAAGTTAAACTTGATGTCAAGTCACCTATAGAACAGTTGTACTTGTCATTTACACTGATTTTTGCTTACATTACAGGGTTTTTATTTTTTTTGTACATTTTTTTTGAGTTTTACAGAAATCTTTTTTTATACATGTTCTTTGCAAAACGTGGCACATTTTTTGTTTTATGATATATTTATGGGTATGGCAGATATTATTGAATTCAAGTCAAAATAGCAGTCAAGTCACCCAACTCTACGGTATGTGTAATAATCGTGAAAGTTGACATTTTCATATTTTAAAATAGTAAATTCAATATGACCAATTTCTTGAAAGAAATTAATGTACTATTCGGCGGCATAGATTTTATGTAACGTTACAAAATTATTAAAACAAGTCATTTCTTTTAAAAGGATAATTCTAATTTTGTTTTCTTTGGCGCCTTGGGCAAATATCCCTATGGTAACGGTGGGCGTGCATTCAAAACATGTAATAGCAAACATTTTGCCTTCAATGTGAAAATTAAATTCTATACTTTTAAAAGGAGGCAGATAATACAATTTACGAAAGTTACTTAATTAAACAAATGTTAATATTGAACCATCCTTTATAAGTTTGTACATAAAATAGAACTAAATTAAAATTAAGTATATACATTTACATTCACGCACATCTGTGATCAAGAGCATTATAAGAGAATAGGGAAAAGGGACAAAGTAATGGGAAATTACTGACAAATTTTCCAATTATTGATATTTTTCGGAAAATCCTATTACTGTTCCTTATTATAAAAATAACTACACCCAATGCTTCCTCTCTCATTTCATGTATATTAAAAAAATTACACTCTTTCGGAAATTGTCAACGATCGTATAGCAATGATTAATTAATAAAAATAATTTTAGTTCCTGACGTAAGAGACAGAAAACTTTAAAATGTTTTTAAATTCGTAATCACTGTCAGTATGACGAAGGAAGTGACGTAAACGGCGTAAAAAAACAATTCCCACATCACATTCCAGTTTCATTGATAATACTCTAGATTTAAATACTAAATATAAATATTAGTAAAGAAAATTTAGGTCACTCATTACGAGAGAAATTGAATACTTATGTATATAATGTAGTTGATGACATCACTAAGATCGAAACGTGTGCCCGAAATAACCGATTGGGAAAATACATGAAAATTTAAAAAGGAAAACTATAAATACTGACCTACATTTTGTAATTACATAATGATTAGGTTTAGATAACTTATCACTCTTATCTCATTTCGTTACACTTCCCACGTTCAAGTGCATAGCCGTTTTTAAGTATTCAAATAAAAAATTTTGGAATATATAATTTAAGATTGGAAATTCATTCATAGAATTAATTTTACATTTCCAGTTTAGCTGTCTAATTGTGATTATATAACCATAGCACATCCGGTGCTAAAAACCACAGAGAAATCCGGTATTCCTTTTATACAACGTCAAAAATTATTCATAATTATACAAAATTTTGAATGTTACAAAAAAAGTCCTACACCACAAACTTGTGATATACACAACAAATCGGAAAACAGATATTGATTTAAATCGATAGCCCGAAAAAACCCACACGCGTACATTAATTAAGTTCGTCCTAACGTCAATATTACACTTACTCCTACATTATCGGCTTATTTAACATTGTGTAATCACTCGATAATTTTGGAATCCGTATTTGTCGTCCGTTTAAATTGTGATGTCATTCATAGTTTTAAGTGCTACCCGCATGATTCCCTTCATGGACCGCGTTTGTTAGTTACATTTTCAACGCCTACTTTTAAATGTTTTTTTTCTTTTTTAATATTTGTATACACGATTTGAAACCTATAATTTTACTGTATTAGAAATATTTACATTTGGTAAGATTATAATACCAGAAAAGTGAGGTTAATAAGCAATAATTAAGTAATTTACGTTTTATGCTGTACACTTCGTCACGCAAGACGTTTCGTTCAATTTTACTTTCATATGTAGGGCAATACACTTAGTAATAGAATTTTTACGTATACTTATTAATGTCATGCGTTCTATGACAAATTTTGTTATTTCGTTAATAAATACAGGGTCACTAACTAACTATAGAAAATCTCATCATAAGATTTTAATTTTAATCTAAAAATATATACAAACCGTTTTTGTTGAGATGTCAGGGCCTCACCTGGGATTGGTTCCCCGACTCGTAACCTTTAACAAAAAATTAACTATTACAAATTAATAATTTAAATACTTAATTATTTTGAAACCAACGTCGACAAATAAGCAGCGGAGGAGGGAGTTTGCAAGGAACATCCCACCACGTAGTTCAAAAAGCAAAACAATTTATCTGCCCTCCACTACATACGTATAACAATGCTCATCGATTAATCCGCAAACATTTCGCCATTCCACTTCGCTTGGCAACATTTTAAAAAGTGAAAATATCTTTATTTCGTGTTCACGATTAGGGATAGGTATAGAACAGAATATCTTGCAGTGAAATTTAGGTAAAAAAGTGAACAAGTGACTTCTTTTCTATAAAATATGTTTTACAATTGCTGGTTTCTTTAAATTGTATATATTTCAGGTTTTTTTTTTGTGCTGCACATCTTTAAGGCTCCTCGACAAGTTGTCATTTTTTTAATTTAATAAGTAAAGCTATGTGTATATACTTTACATACCTGAGAATATCAAAAATAATAACGCATTTTCAACAATAATTTTAATATCACTGTATATGTAAATCAACGATGTACACTGGTGCTTTATGGGCGAACTTTGCCATTACAATGTATTTATCATATTATATGGATAGTAAGTGTGAGCGTTTTAAAATATTCTTGACTATACAAAGTATTCCAAAAAAGCGGGACAAGACTAAGTTAGTATTTTAATAGAACAAACACCCTGTATATCATTAGATTTTTGAATTCTACGTACAATTATAAAACTTTATTTATATAGATTTCATGCATGTAAAATTTACGGTTTTTGAAATAATTCCAATTTTATCAAAAAAATCCCATTTACAGGTATATTACGTACCATCTTGTGTCTTGTTAGGAAAACTTTTATATTTGGACCAAGGAAAGATCAAGATTAAATCTATGTTCCGAAGAAGAAATATTAGAGAAAAATGCTACAGGGTGTTCAAAATATCTGTTGAAACCTGAGAACCTTGCAATTAAAAAACGATCACCCTATATATTTTTACGCTGTGTTAAAGAGAATAAAAAACCACACTATTCTTCATAAGTATGTCCTATACCTACCTCACTGTTTTTGAATTATTTAGATTTCCCGCTTGACAAATATTTGATCAGTCGAACTATTGTAGTATTTAAGATTGTGAAAGTTTTGTTTGCTATGGTTTATGTGTTAGGAGAGGCTCAAAAAATTGTCTTCTAGCTCAAAGGTTATGCAAAATAAAGTGTCCTGCGTGACGTCAGCCAACTTGGATCACTTTTGAAAATTTGATGAAGAGATTGATTCTACTCACAGTGTGGATTATGTAAAACGCAAAGTGGCGAATAAAAATAGCAGTAACCAAGAAAAATCATTTGAGATCCTGATTCATATTGTAGAAAACTCACATATAAGTGTTATCCTTACCATACTGAATTACACCAGGAAATACGCAATAAAGACTTCGAAAGACAGTGGAGTATTGCCGAACTTGAGATTAATCCAAACAAATATTTGGTGTGACGTTCTCCACGATAGAATAATTGGGCCATATATATAAACACTCTCCTGACTGATCGTATCTACCTTAAATTCCTCCAAGAAGTTTTTTCTAACCTCCTTCATCTGCTTAGTAATGATGAATGACAGAATGTGGCTGCAATAGGACGGTGCCCCTCCACACTACCACCGCGAGGTACGTGAATTTTCAGATGAGAATTATCCTCAAAAATGGATTGGGAGTGGAGGTTTTGTCCAGTCGCCCCAAGATCGTGCGATCTTACCCCATTAGATTTCTTTTATGGGGATATATTAAAAAACCTGTATATGTTACATCTCCCACTACAAAGATATGGAAGATACAGTAAGAGACGCTTGTGGAACGATAACACTGGATATGCTGGGAAACGTGAAGGAAAACAATAAAACGACTGAGCAGGAGAGACACCTTTTCAAACATATTTGAAGAAGAATCCAAAAAATCGAATAATATCCAAGGTGTTCCACTAACAAAAATACTAATTTTGTTTAGCCCTGCTTTTTTTGGAACACTATGTATAGTCAAGAATAATTTTTAAATCGCACATTTACTTATAATACGATAAATACGTTTTATTAGCAAAGTTTAGGCATAAAGTACCCGTTTTCTTTACTCTATCGTTGACTCACCTTGTACATGTAGTACATATTACTAGAGAATTACCGTAGAAAAGAAAATGTGAAACGGTAGGTCCAAAGACCGTTATCATTTTTTTTCCGTGAAGGGTATTTTACTCTAAATGAATCCCAGAACGGCATTCTAAGTCGACGGCGCCTGATGTACATGTAGTATATGCTAGTAGAGAATTACCTTAGAAAGGAAAATGTGAAACGGTAGGTCAGAAGGGCGCAATGATTTTTTCTGTGAAAAATGTTTTACCGTAAGTCGGAATGGCACAATTATTTTTTTCTGTGAAGAGTGTTTTGTATTTGTGTTTATCAACCAAAATCTAAATGAACCCCGGAACGGCATTCTAAGTCGACGGCGCCTGATGCACATGTAGAATATGCTACTAGAGAACTACCTTCGAACGGAAAATGTGAAACGGTAGGTCAGGAGAGCGCAGTAGTTTATTTTTTTGTGAAGGATGTGCTACCCTAAATGAACACCAGAACGGCATTCTAAGTCGGCGGCACCTGGTGTACCCGTGTGTCGATTTCATTGTTTTAGTTTTTTTTAAAGATATCTTTGTTATTATCAAAGAAACAAGTTTGCAGTTTTTACATTCACATACTACTTTGTTAACCTATATTTCGTGGCAAAATCGAAAATTTAGTATCTTCTTTTGTTTTCGACTTATAGTCAAACGTCAAATTCAGTGGCGTCCTTAGAATTTTTCTAGGGGGTGCGGTTTTTGAGTAATAACATAAACTTGCATTTTTTAATATGAGAATCATAGTTGGCTTGGCAACCATAACTGCAGTACTTTCTTAGCTTTTCAAAAATATACATATAGACATTCCTGAAAAACATCTTCCAAATATTTTTTTTCAACAAGACGGTGCCACAGCCCATAATGACTTGGCAGTGAGGAATTACTTAGAAAACCGTTTCCCTAATCGTTGCATTTCAACAATCGGTTCCGTGTTATGGCCGCCACTATCTCCAGATCTGTCAATATTGCATTTCTTCCTATGGGATTTTCTGAAAAACATAATTTATCCAAACCGTCATAATACCGAACCGAATGTTGCAACAATTTGGGAAACGGTTTTCTAAGCAATTCATTACTGCCAAAGCATTATGGGCTGGAGCACCGTCTTGTTGAAAAACATATTTGGAAGATGTTTTTCAGGAATTAGTATATGCTCCTAAAAAATTACCTAGAAAGGAAAATGTGAAACGGTAGGTTAGAAGGGAGAAATATTTTTTTTTCTGTGAAGGGTGTTTACCCTAAATGACCCCAGAACGGCATTCTAAGGCGACGGCGCCTGATGTACAGGTTGTCCCATTTTCGTATGTTTTACGGGGTATCTCGCTTATTTTTTAGGTTAGAACCTTGCGATTTTCGCTACACCGTGCTACTTTTTAATGAAACCAAAGATGCACTAATCAAATTTGCCATAGCCATCTTAGTTTTTGTGATACAGGGTGATTTTAGAAAAATTGCATTTTCAGTCATCCCCTGTAACTCTGTTATTGTCAGACATATTAAAAAAGTAAAAACTGATATTTGTAGATTTTTTTACGTAGAATCCAGTGGCGATACTCAGATTTTCTTTAGAGGTCACAGTTTTTGAGATATTGACATAACCTACTTTTTTTTTAATGGGGCACCCTATATATTTTTTTAAAATCTTTTTCCCCTTGCCAAGAGCTTTTCAAAAATATAGCATAGTCTACATTTATTTTTATAAAGATACCCCGTAAAACATATGGGACAACCTGTACATGTATATGCTACTACAAAATTTTCTTAGTATATGCTACTAAAAAATTACCCTAGAAACGGTACGTCACAGGAGTGCAAGATTTTTTGCTCTTGGAAACTTAATTGAGAAGGGAAAATGTCAACGGAAAAATTAGAAGGGCACAATTATTTTTTTCTGTATAGTGTGTTTTACCCTAAATGAACCCTGATGTAAATGTAATTGCTGGGTAATACCTAATTATTGTGATTGATATTATGTGCAAATGGCATTGTTATCCCTTAATGTCTTATTTATTTTACCAACGCATGTATGTCTAGGCATTTCGGGTATATTGGTCTTTTTCAGTTGCTACCTTTCGTTGCTGTCTTCACAAGGTTCGAGTTTAAGTTGGAGTCCTTAAAATTTTAGGAAAAGAATAAAAAAAATTGAACAATTAACCGTATCGTTAATTATAAACTGTTATTGTTTTTGGCTTATTGATGATATATCGTTTCTCATATAGCCTAGTGTACCTTGAAAGTTACAGAAAATACAATATTACTACTTTTGTAAAATAAATAATGGACATCTGTCTGAGGCGATTGTTGGACCCAGACTGGCGCTAGACTAGACCTTTTAAAATGCTGGAATGTTTTCTGAATTTGGAAATTCATTTTGCATTCTATAATTATTGGTATTTTATTGATTTTGACATTTAGTCGCAATTTCAAGAATAATTAATTCCCTAAAAACAATTCAGAAATAAATGCGGCGTATCAAGTTGCTTCTAGGAGAAAGTCGCTAATGATCCTACTTAATACTGAGCAACATAATTATTAAAACTTTTGAACACCAATAACATCAGTGAACCCTAAAGCGGCCCCTAGACGTTCAATATTATGGTCAATATATTGTGCAATATATTGGCTGGAGGACCCACACGTTGCAATATTATTGTCCAATAATTTAGTTTTACAACTGACCCTTCTACAGTCAACAACATGTCGAAAAGTGGAGCTTGTGTGGCCATTGCTTTAGTCATTGCTTTGAAAAAGAAGGAGGAAAAAAAAAACGCAGATGGATGAAAGAATGGTTCAAAAAAAAAAAGAAATAAATAGTCATGAAAATTTGTTAGGTGAACTAAGAATATGTGAACCAACTGATTACCGAAACTTTCTGCGAATGGACACTACATTATTTGATGAACTCTTGAGAACGGTTATGCTTGAAATTCAAAAAAAGGACACTATAATGCGAGATGCTATACCAGCAAGCCAACGTTTGCCAATAACATTGCGTTATTTAGCTACTGGAAACAGTTTTGAGGGTTTAAAATTTACAAGTGCTGTTTCTCCACAATCTATAAGCATAATTGTATTGGAAACTTGCACAGCCATAATACACTGCTTGAAAGACTACATAAAGGTAAGTGAAATTCAATCAATATTCAAAAATAACATTATTTATTGAACATTTTTACATTGAAAATTTGAAAAATATTTAGAAGTGTGAGAATGTTCTGAAATACTTTCATTACCTGGTTCCCTATGCACATTTTGTTCAAACTGATCAGGTTGGTCAAAATATTGAGAAGGTTGAGGGTGTCTTGAACTGTTTTCATTAATTGGTTGTGTATGCATAATTTGTACAGATGGAGCATGTTGGGAGGTATCATAAGAAATGTGGCTTGGTTGCATAGTATATGGAGTAGATGTGCGACTTAGATAATTAATTTGCACAGAATCCTGTGCTGAGTGCCCATTTGTCCTTCGGACAATATATCACTAATTGCCTTTTTGCAAACAATTGCTGTTTAGGCGTCATTTTCTGAAGCTCTACAGCCCACGCTGAAGCAATTTTGTCGTAGTCAAATTGAGGTTGTTGAAGGTGTTTGCGGGCTAGTGAAATTAATTCATCCCCATCATTCAGTTTCCTTGCTTTCTTTGTTGGAGGAACATTTTTGCCCTGTAAATAAATACATGTTTTTAATATTTCTTTGTAATTGCAGTTTCCGGAAGTAGAAGCTGAATAGAAAGATATTGCTAATGGATTTAACGAACATTGGAATTTTCCGAATTGTCTGGGAGCAGTCGATGGAAAGCACGTGTCAATTAAAAAACCACCACATACAGGCTCATATTACTACAACTATGAACACTTTTTCAGTATTGTTTTGATGGCAGTTGTTAATTATAATTATGAATTTATAATGGTAGATGATGGAATTAATGGGCAAATATCTGATGGAGGTGTTTTGGGATACACTGTATTTGGAAAAGCATTATCACAGAAAACCCTTAAAATCTCGGAACCTGCTCCATTACCAAATAGTGAAAAGAAATTGCCTTTCGTCTTTGTTGGAGACGACGCTTTTGCATTGACAGAGAATTTTATGAAACCTTATAGCCAAATAGGATTAACCATGGAAAAACGAATTTTTAACTATCGACTAAGTCGTGCGCGCCGCATCGTGGAAAATGCATTTGGCATTTTAGTTTCAAAGTTTAGTACATTTCAACGACCTATTCTATTATCTCCTGAGAAATGTCCTGAGAAATTGTCTTAGCATGTTACTATTTGCACAATTATTTGCATGAGTAGCAACTCTGTAGATGTAGAAGATTTAGAATCTGGTAATATCGTAGATGGAACTTGGAGAACAACTACAGGACAATCAACATCACTTGAGTCAACTTATTCCAGAAATTCACCTCTAACTGCAAAAAATGTGAGAGATAGTTATTGCAATTACTTTAATAATGAGGGGTAGGTTTCATGGCAACATAAATTTTCATAAAATATTGTCATAAGTTAATATACAGGGTGTCCCAATAGTGCGTATTCGGTCGATAGCTCCTTAGCCATTAAACTTAGAAGATAAGTTTAAATACGAAAGTTGTCTATTTTTATAAGCTGCATAATCTAAAATTAGTTTGGTTTCTACAGGGTGCAATATAAAAGCGGTGCAATGTAGAACTTTTGATTTTTAAATAGAACACCCTATATATTATTTTATTTTTCGATTCTCCTTATAATTTTACATCTTTTTTATAAGAAATCTTACAGTTTTTGAGATATTTGCAAAGTTAACTAAAAACTGACATTTTTATGTAGTAATTCAAGTAGGCGTATCTCAGTTATTTTTAAAGATAAAAAAATAATCTTTGGTATAGAATTTATTCATACATGAGCTTACTTTAATCTATTGTCAAAATTGGATTTCAATATACAGAGTGATCACAAAAATTAATTCAATAACATAAATTTGAAAATGCTATTCTTCATTTTTTTAAACGGCCTTGTCTTCGTCTATTAGTCGGCTTTCATTTCTGTTAAATATGTTCTATACCTATCTCTAATAGTTTCGGAGATATTTAAGTTTGTTCAATTTTTTTCGTTGATAACACTGAAGAAGAGTAACATTAGTCGGTCAAAGCAAGCTATGAATACATAAGAAACTAAAAAAACATATTAACTGAAATACAAACACTTAAAATTATAATAAATGTTAAATGTGACCACCATTTTGTTGCTGGAAAACATGAAGTCTTTGAATAAACGACAAATTTACTTTTCGTAACGTGGAAACATTTATATTTTGAATGACGTCTCTAATTCTTGCCTTCATATTATCTACAGTCGTTGGAGGAGTTTGATAGACTTTTTCTTTAATCCAACCCCAAAGAAAAAAGTCCAGCTTTGTCAAGTCAGGCGATCTTGCAGGCCAGGAGATCGCCCCTCCTCTTCTAATGCATTTGTTTTGAAACTGGATATTTAAATAATTTCTAACGTTTCTGCTAAAATGCGGAGGAGCGCCATCTAATTGCAGCCACATTTCTCTAAGGGTTTGTAAAGGTAAATCTTCAATAAAAGTTTCAAATTCGTTGCGCAAGAAGTTTAAAAATTAATCTCCATTGACCGTGTTTTCAAAAAAATGTGGTCCTATTATTCTCTCGCCAATAATTCCGGCCCAAACATTAAGTGACCAGCGGTGTTGATGATCAATAGGAATTATAAATCTGGGATTCTCAGCATCGTAATAATGGAAATTATGTCTATTAACGTATCCATTTTTGTGGAAAGTAGCTTCATCAGTAAATAAGTTCGTGCTAAAATAGTTGGGTTTTTCTAAATTTTTATTGATGGCCCAGTTGCAAAAGTTTAATCTATTAACGAAGTCATCCTCGTCTAATTCTTGTGCAAGCTGGACATGGTATGGATGATCTTTATATTTTTTTATAATTCTATTAACTGATGTTTTTGAAATTTTTGCTTATAAATTCGATGAGCTAAAAGACAATTTTTATCGCTTTCACCAAGGACGTAAATCATATTAACAAGTTCTCCTTTCGAAAAATTCATTTTGTAATTTAGGAAGTAACTATACAATACTACACAAATATTAGCACTGTTTGACAAGTTTGATTTCTTCATTTGTTTTCGTTCATCTCTTGTTTTACGCTCTTTTGATTAAATTGTTTAATTTTACGATGAATCGTTTAAAAACATCTCAAATATATCTTAAAATTGGTGGTTTCATACAATATTTATTATAATTACAATTTATGTATTTCAGTTAATATTTTTTAGTTTCTTATGTATCGACAGCTTGCTTTGACCGACTAATCTTATTCTTCATCAGTGTTATCAACGAAAAAATAGAACATATTTAGCAGAAATGAAAGCCGATTAATAGACGAAGACAAGGCATAAAAAAATATAGGGTGTGCCATTTAAAAAAATGAAGATATAGGATTTTTCAAATTTATGTTATTGAATTCATGTTTGTGATCACTCTGTATATTGAAATCCAATTTTGACAATAGATTAAAGTAAGCTCATGTATGAATAAATTCTATACCAACGATTATTTTTTTATCTTTAAAAATAACTGAGATACGCCTACTTGAGCTACTACATAAAAATGTCCGTTTTTAGTTAATTTTGCAAATATCTCAAAAACTGTGATTTAGCTTGTAAGTAATTCTTATAAAAAAGATGTAAAATTATAAGGAGAATCGAAAAATAAAATAATATATAGGGTGTTCTATTTAAAAATCAAAAGTTCTACATTGTACCGCTTTTATATTACACCCTGTAGAAACCAAACTAATTTTAGATTATGCAGCTTATAAAAATAGACAACTTTCGTATTTAAACTTACCTTCTAAGTTTAATGGCTAAGGAGCTATCGACCGAATACGCACTATTGGGACACCCTGTAACACATTTAAATATAAAATTCTCATTCTCCTCTTTGTCATCTTCTGTCTGAATACTTACTATCAATGCTATTTCGTGAAGTACTTGGAACTTCATTTCGTCAAAATACCACAATGTTGGCTCTATTATGTCATATGTTCCTGCACCACTTTTTTTATAATCCTTGATACGCTTCAATTCTTTTCTAAAGTTAGTGCGCAGCGAATTAAATCTTTTGACTACCTGCGATATATCAGCATCTGGATACAACTCTTTATATTTACAAAGCAATTGTTCGTATTGTCCATTTTTCTTAATTTTATTGCTATAATCAGCGCTTTTAATTTCCATTATTCTTCCTTACTAATTTTATCTTTTGTAGCCATCTCGATCCAAGCCAATATCTACCATGTTCACTGCTTGACTGCGGTGGTAGAAATGAACCATTATTGTGCAATATCACCCACAGACGATTCAATATTTATCAGATTACATCATATGCACAATATCAAACTCTTTTTGATTGACTCAATATATTGTGCAATCCTTCAATATAACCTACAGACGGTCAATATTGAACGTCTAGGGGCCGCTTTAGGCATACTCAACCTTTATGTAAGTAAAACAATTGCAATATGAGAGCATATTACTTATGGTAAATTAAAACAACATGGACACTCTTATGTGTACACAAGTACTTACGTCATCATTTTCTACAAATTTTGTTCCTTGATCGTTTCGTAACATGTACGGTTGCGACCACGGAAAAGTTACCATTTACATTTATCTAGCAAACGTTTTTTAAAATTTTTGAATGGAGGAAAATCTCAATATGACGTCCATTTACAGTGGCGTATCATAATGCAAGTATTTGAAAATGCTTCATAATTTAAAAAGTGCCTATGATGACAGCACTTTCATTCTAATCAAGTTCGTACGCCAATGATTGTCTAATGAATTACAATAGAAAAATTTTCCCTGGCCGCAATTGTACGTCATTGACAAATGCCCGGCGAGGAAGGAAAACTGTAGAAACTTTTAGTGCTTGGACCAAAATTTGAAATCGATAAAAAAATAAGGGAGATACAGAGGTGTGAATGTGAGAGTGAAGCACACTGTAGACACTATTAGGCAAGTCTAAATAATTACAAAATCCCAATACATATTTCGTAATTATTATCAATACATAAAACGATTTGTAAATATGCACTCTTGAGAAATGTAATTATCAGAAATTTTATTGTTATCAATAACCGGATACGAATACAAATCTTTAACATTCTTAATAATTATTCACTTAAACATGATCATAAACCAATCAAAGAATATTGTTTTTAAATAGAATTGCACAATTCACATGATAAAGAACAATGTAAATAATTAATGTGTAAATACTAGATAATTAAACTCAAATTGAACTTTGGGTAATTCAATATATCTATATGACAAATTATAATTTAAAATAAGGTTTAAACGTATCACAGATCAACTAAGATGAGAGTATAACGTTCAATTTATTTTGATGCAATAAAAACGATGATGGTGTTTCTAATCCAACAAAAATGCCTGCCAATATTTTTAATAAAAATTATAATTTGTTAATTGCACATATAGTTTAATTTCATTATAAATGTTTTATAATTAAAACCGGAAATACACATGCATCTATAACAGATGTAAAGAACAATGAACTCTTATAAATGTAAAAATTTTTTTTATGAGCTTAGGTCAATTTGTTTCACTATAAATTTTGATTGGATGCGTTTTTAAATAGAGCTGATGTTATTACCTAATAATTATTAAATAAAAAAAATCATAGGCTTGCCGTATAGAGTAAGCCATGCATGCATGCATTTAGTATGTACAAGCAATTGCTTAAATTTATGAGCTTTCGAATTGATTTAATACCCTTTGTATCTTCATTACATTATGTTAATTCAGTTTATTCATTTTCAAGAAATTGATATAACCGCCTTTCATATTTTGGTTAAAATAAATCTAAATGGCAGTTTTCACATGGCCTGATATGTAGTCGAGGGGGGCGGGCGGTAATAGTTAGTCCTTTTTCTGTAATTAATTTTAGTCCTTGACCGTATAACAATATGCTTATTTGATTGCATACAATAATATTTTTTGAGGGTCAGAGCATTGATTAGTAAAGAAAAAGGCATTTATAATTATAGGGGCTATGTACATCTAATAAACTAGATAAAGGTCCCCTATAAAAATGTAAAGGGACCCGCTTATGGCTTAATTTAGAATTGTAATTATAATTTTCGGAAAAAAAATGCAAAATTTTCTGCTTATTAGCGACACATCCGTTCGTCTTATACTAAACGACTTTACCTTAACCATTATCGCCCGATTTCTTTAAAATTTGAAATTTTCGATCTTTGTTGCAAATTTTTATTGAAAGTGAGTTCATTAGGCATGAAACTGCAAAAATTTTAAAATTTCATGAACGGCCTCTTTAAAAAAGGCCGTTCATGCGATCAGCTTTAAGTAAAACTACACTTATGCTATACAGGGTGTGCAAATAGTATTGCACCAAATGGGATTATGTAGGAACGGTTTGACATTTAGATTTGACATTTGGTGGGGTTAAAACATACATTAATATACATATTTTGATATGAGGTTGGTTTGTTTTGTCCGACTGGCGTTTGTCAGAAGCAACCATCTTGAATTTTTTTAAATTGCAACCTAGGTTGGGTTTAGTGTCATTTGACAGGTAATTGATTTAGAAATACACTACAGTATATCATAAGCTTATTTATTCTGAAATATCGAAGAAAATTAAAAAAGCCAATTTAACTTTGTAGAGGGAACATTTTCTGGACAGGGCTGTAAATAAATACAACTTATACAAACATTTAATTCAAATGTAGCATTTCTGTGTTCTCTACTGAATATCATCAATTTTAGAAATTTCTAATACTCTTTATCGCTTTTCTAATTCGAATTGATAGTAAATACTTCAATACGATATTATCATCATAAGCTTGTTTTTCTCATGTAGTCTGCTTATTAGGGACACATCCGTCCGTCTTATACTAAACGACTTTAGCTTAACCATTATCGCCCGATTTCTTTAAAATTTGAAATTTTCGATTTTTGTTGCAAATTTTTATTGAAAGTGAGTTCATTAGGCATTAAACTGCAAAAATTTTAAAATTTCACGAACGGCCTCTTTAAAAAAGGCCGTTCATGCGATCAGTTTTAAGTAAAACTACACTTATGCTATACAGGGTGTGCAAATAGTATTGCACCAAATGGGATTATGTAGGAACGGTTTGACATTTAGATTTGACATTTGGTGGGGTTTATCGCTTTTCTAATTCGAATTGATAGTAAATACTTCAATACGATATTATCATCACAAGCTTGTTTTTCTCATGTAGATTCGCATGTAAACTACGGTTTGGTTTCTGTGGAAATAAGTGTTTATTTATTTAATGGGCCGATAACATTAGATGAATTAGAAGCTCGAATTAGAATTGCGATCACAAACATTCCTCCGGCATATCTGCAGAATGCATGGGTGCTTTTGTTGATAGACTTAGATATTGTCAAGAAGTGAATGGACAACAATTTGAGCACTTATTGTGATTTTCATCAATTAACACGTTGAAGGAAGTACCGAACTGGACTACCGCTTGTAGTATGACAGTAGTATTATTTTGTATTTTTAGACAGATAACGTCTATGTATTTTATGTAGTGGGTATAAAATACAAACAAAGAACTCCTACTACATGTTTTTTAAAAAAATTTAAATGACGCCATTAGATGTCCTGTCATTTTTTGGTATTCTTTATTGTAAGAATTGACAGGACGCCGATCTGCGTCATGTACGCCAAGTATATAATAGTTGCAGTTTCGTATAAAAAATATATGTTTACAAAAGAAAACATTATTATAAGTTTTTGTTATGAACGAATAAGTTCAAAGGTAAATATGTAATTAAAACTTATTATTAATTTTATTAAATACATAAATAAAAAGTTTACCTCGAATAGTTTGAACCTACGACCTGTACTTTGCTAGTATCGCGTAACCAACTGCGCCATCAAGGTTCAAGCCCCAATCGATGTAAATTTTGTCTTTATGTAGGTAGAACTAATTTACATCGATAGGGGCTTGAACCTTGATGGCGCAGTTGGTTAGCGCGGTACTCTAGTAAAGTACAGGTCGTAGGTTCAAATCCTACTCGAGGTAAACTTTTTATTTAAGTATTTAATAAAATTAATAATAATTTTTAATTACATATTTACCTTTGAACTTATTCGTTCATAACAAAAACTTATAATAATTTAATATTAGTCAAGTTGCTTTGGTATATGTGAATCCTTGCGATATTGCAGGCTCACATTCCATTAATATAAGTAATTTGATTGTTATCTCATTACATTTAGAATTTACATCAGTTCTACATACATAAAGACAAAATTTACATCGACTCGGGCTTGAACCTAGATGACGCAGTTGGTTAGCGCGGTACTCTAGCAAAGTACAGGTTGTAGGTTCAAATTCTACTCGAGGTAAACTTTTTATTTATGTGTTTAATAAAATGAATAATAATTTTTAATAGAAAACATTATTTATTGCACATGCTAACAATAAATAAGTAATAACAAATAACAAAATAAATTAAAAAAACAAGTATATAAATGACACATAAAAGTTTCAATTTGCATTCGGTTGATGCCATTCTTCAAAACATCCGGGACAAAGAGGTGGTTTTAACACACAGCCTTTATAACGAAAACTCGTTTCTCTACGTTGTTGTTTTTTGGTACACAATTCTACATTTTTGAAAAACTGATTTTTTTTTGGAGTTAGGTCCCGGATTACCCGGAATTTTTTCCGGCCAATGTCCTATAACCCAATTCTCCATTTCATTTGATAGAACTTGAACAGTTTTAGGTTCTACTTGTCTGCTATCATGTACTTGTCGCCGTATTAAATCCTTTCCTTCTAAATTAGAAGGTAAATTGAGAAGAGATCTGATCAGTTCATCTCTCAAATGAATTAAGCGGTACTTGGAAGAACCACGTTTGCAATATTTCTTGTAAATAAAGAATGCATTCCAAGTGGTGATATCTAAAAGGTACAGTATCACTTTTTTGTACCACCGAATAGTTTTCCTGGGTGTAGAATACGTTGAGGTGATTTGGTAGCACCGATCTATCCCCGACATATGAATATTATATGATGCTACTTCTTCAGGTTTTCTTTTTTCCTTTCCGAACCCATTTTTGACTGTTATCATACGGGGATGATTTCGTGTGGTCAAAGCTAAGACGTCCCTTTTGTCCTTCCACTTTGATACATATACTCGTTTATATCGAGCCCAGTAATGCTCTCCTGGTTTAATTTTCTGGCTTGGGATTGCCTTTTCTATTAGACCTTAAAGTGCCATTTATGTGTGTTTTATTATCAAGCAGTTTTTCGAAAAGTTCAATACTATTGTAGAAATTATCCATAAATATGTCATGACTTTGTTTAGGTAAGGTCTCAACAGTCGCATCACTAATTCTTCGGTTTTTTTTGTTGTTTTGTTTCTACTGTTCCTTATTGCCAGTGTACATTTCCAAATTCAACAAATATCCGTCTGATGTCGTTAATTCATAGAATTTTATCCCATATATATATATATATATATATATATATATATATATATATATATATATATATATCTTTTTTTATGTATACCCTAAAGACCACGGTAGTGTAACAAAGATTCGTCTATGGATAGTTCTTTTGAAGGCGTCTAAATTGCTTGATATTGATTTATTAATTTATCTATAAGTGGTTGCACTTTTGTTCACTTTAAGCATTTGGCTCGAAACAGCATAAAAAGCGCAAAATTTGTTCGAACCTTCTGGCGGACATCACGTGAGGAAATATAGGGTAATAGTAAAGTGGATCCGTGTAAGAAAAGTATTTACGTATATTGTTGGTTGCAACTTGTCCCTGAAGAAGACAGAGTCCAAAGAAAGCTTTCATCTCCTCAACAGTTATAGATCGAAAATTGGCTGACCGACTGTGTTTTATTTTTGGTCTATTTGTGTTGCAACAACTTTGGTTATAATTATTTGTACAATCGACTACAAACCGTAAGATATCCGGCGTAAATAAAAATTCATACATTTGCATGGGTGTCGTGTCGGGTTCCAAATTTATTTTGAATCCAGAACTGCTGTCATCAAAATTAAAATTGGGAATAGGAACCGTTGAAGTTTTCCAGCCAACCGAAGTTTCTTCTGAGTCAGTAGGTGGCATGGGTACCTCTGATTCACATTGCAGTTCTTCTTCTGCTTCTGAAGAACTTGCAGCAGATACGTCACTACCATTTAATTCATCCAATTCAGAATTATTTGGTTCATAATCTATGTCAGATCCGTATTCACCTTCAGTGTCAGTGTAGGGATCTTCTTCACTTGAACTACATGGCAACTCCGCAGCGAGTGCCTGTAGTCGCTGCTGTTCACATTCGTAAGAATACTTTATATTTTTATCAGCCATCTCAAGCAATAAAAAATTGTAAAAATATGAAACCATAACGTATGTGACTTTGTGAAGGTCAGAGTCCACGAGAAATATCAAATGCGTTTAGTTATCAATATTTTACATTAAACTTTTAACCATTGCCCTTATTACATGCATTATTTATTTATCTATAATCAAACTTACCTCGTTACAAGTGGTTTGGCAATTCTTGGTTTTCGCGCGTAAAATTTCAATACTACAAATTCGACACTCACTAGTTGATACTAAAGGTCTTACTGGCTTTACCGACGGCGTACAGCGTTCTATCTTCTTTGGGTGGGGTAAGTAAAACAAGTGCAGTGGTGGGATTTTTGGCGGTTCATCTCCTTAAGGAATGACACTGGTAAGGCATCACTCTTACCAAATGCGACAGTTACAACAAAATTAACATGCTGCATATAGAAAATCAAAACGCTGTGCGGCGTTGTGTCAATAATAGACACAATATGGATGGACGCGGTACGGCGTTCTGTCAGAATGTGAACATTTCGATTGACGCCCTAGAGCGTCACTGTCCTTCAACGTGTTAAGTAACTCAATTGGCTTGTTCAATTATTTTGTTTTATTCACTTGAACTATTTGTTTAAATATTTTAATTTTCTTCGTTATTTTAGGATAAACAAGCTTATGATACCGTGCCGTATTTCTAAATCAATTACCTGCCAAATGACATCAAACTCAACCTAGGTTGCCATTTAAAAAAATTCAAGATGGCTGCCTCTGACAAACACCAGTCGCACAAAACAAATGAAACTCATGTCAAAATATGGCTATTTATGTATTATTTAACCCCACCAAAGGTCAAATCTAAATGTCAAACCGTTTCTATATAATCCCATTTGGTGCGATACTATTTGGACACCCTGTATATTCAGTTTGTTTAAGGGGGAAAATAATGCTATAATAGAAAAGTAAATCACACACTTCTAGGAACATATTATCGTCTGTGATAAGGTATAAAATGATGTATACAGGGTGTCCGCGGGGAACTACGAAGAATTCGTATGCGTATTCTTTGAACAATTTTAAGCAAAAATTATTATGTGTAATTTTTCCCAATTCCTAACCCCTAAGGAGATATGGGCGGTTGAAGAAAAATGTAAAAGTAAGGAAAGAGAATACTCTTAACAGCTGCTTAAGTCTGAAATAATCATAAAACAAAACTTTTAATAACAATTTTCGTTAATAAATTAACAAGAACACAACATAGCGCAAAAATGCACATAACGTAAGGAGGTGGTGAACAAAAATGGTTACAGTTGTTCAAAATGAGATCCACACTGTAAAAATCGTAACAGCAATTTTGGTTGCCTAGCAAGTATTACCACAATAAACTGAGAAAGTTATTTGACGTTTCATGTCATTTGTATCAAACATTATTTGAATGTAAATTCAATTTATCATCTGCTGTGTAACAACTAGAATTAATTTAATTACAATTAAATCATGCCTTATCAATTTTCAAATTAGGAATACAGTGATATGGTATTCCTGTACAGCTTGTTTAACGGTAATTGTTATGCAGCAGCAGCAGCAGAGTACAAAAATCGTTTTCCAAATCGTCGTGCCCCTACTGACAAAACGATACCTCGGATTTTTAACTGTTTTCGAGAAACAGAAAGTTTTCTTACACATCGAAGTGATCGAGAGTCTCCATGACATGCGTTTGCAGAAGAGGTGCCGAGAGAAGTTGAAATCGATAGCCAAACGAGCATTAGACGGATAAAAGCAGCCACTGGTACAAGCAGGACCACGATTTCGAAAATTCTTCGTGAAAATGGAAACCATCCGTATCACCTTCAACCCGTTCAGCACCTTCTTCCCGGCGACTTGGCTCCTAGAGTTCGGTTTTGTGAATGGATGATAACACATGATGATAACATCCTTTTGTGATGAGGCAACTTTTTCTCGGGATGGAGTGAACAATAGTCATAATGAGCACGTTTGGTCAGATGAAAATCCTCATGAAGTTACCATTACCGGATTTCCATCGCTTTACGGTAAACGTTTGGGCCGGGATTATCGGAAACAGTCTCATTGGACCCCACATTTTTAATGGGCACTTAAACTCCGAAATGAACAAACAATTCTTGGAAGAAGATTTACTAGCATTGCTTGAAGATGTTCCCTCATTGTACGTCAAAACATGTGGTATTTGAAAGATGGGTCTCCTGCACACTACGGGCGTGTTGTAGCGGAGTTTTTGCACAGAAAATTTCCCAACCGGTGGATTGGTAGAAACGGACCTGTAGACTGGCCGCCAAGATCACCAGATCTCACACCTTTAGACTTTTATCTGTGATGCCACGTTAAGTCGTTAGTGTACGGGCGGAGTAAACCATCTCATTCGTGACAATTTCGCAAATATAGAATGGAAAAGAGAGCTGCGAAGGCGTGTGGCATTATGTGTGGAGGTTGGTGGATCTCATTTTAAACAACTGTAACCATTTTTGTTCCAAAAGACACGTAGAAACATCACCGAATGATTTTGGACACCTTTTTCGTGCATTGTTTATCCAACCGTTTCTTTTGTGAGGAGAATAATGAGACAAGAGGTGGTGCATTATCACCGTTCCAGACAATGAAAGTGTTATTACGTTATATCGCTGATCCAGGTTATCAAAACGCCGTTGGAGAAATAATTGAAATTCGCCAAAGTACTGTGTCAAAAACAATTGCTGAAGTAACGGACAAAATCTGGAAGAAAGCAAATGGATCAAGTTTCCATCTTGCAATGGGGAAATACGTGAAGCCCAGCGTCTTTGGCAGCAACTTTATTCGTTTGCAGTCGCAGCTGGAGTTCTGGATTGCACACATGTCCGTACTCGAAAACCTTCCGAATTTGGAGATGAATATATAAACCGAAAAGGTTTTTCTAGCATCAATGTACAAACAACGCGCGATGCGCAGGACAAATTTACAAATGTAGGTGTACAACGCACATGTTCTACCCTGACAATAAAATCTGGAAAAGGTCTGGCATTGGTGCCGTTATGCGTCGCAATACGCAACGAGCTTTGCTCCGCGCAGATGAAGGGTATGGAATACAGCTTTGTTTAATGACTCCCTATCGAAACCCAAATGCACTACAAGAAACCCTATACAATAATCTGTTGAAGAAGGAGAGGGTGTGTATTGAACGTTGCTTTGGACAGTTGAAGCTAAGATTTTCCATACTGCAATATAAAGCTCGTGTGAAGTTGGAAAGCATCCCTAAACTAATAGTGTGCTGAGTGATTCCGCAAACACGAAAACAGGCTAACGCGAAAACATGCAAACACACAAACGCGAAAATATGCAAACACGAATACACACAAACCCGAAAACATGAAAAAACACAAACGCGAAAACATGCAAATACGAAAACGCCAAAACTTGCAAACACGAAAACACAAACACAACATGCAAACACGAAAACACGCAGAAACTAGCAAATGTTTTCTGTAATAGAAATTGATTGTGCTCGTCTCTCTCGTTTCTCTTATCTCTCTCCTCTGCCACGTTTCTTTCACGTCTCTACTCTCTCGCTATCGTCTCTCTAGTCTGTCTCGTTTCTCTCGTCCCACGTTTTAGGTTAGGTCAATACACGTATAATATTAGGTGATATTAATAAACGCACGGTTTAGGTTAGGTCAACACTCGCGCGCGACTATTGAGCTAACCTTTTACTAGTTCAAATGTAAAACATATTTTTATCAGTGTATGCACAACGTAGCAATAGCGTTACAAGCTAATTTGATGTCGTTTTTTTTTGAAGACTGATCAGGCTGTTATTTTTTTTTTGTGTCCATAATTGTTAACTGAATGAAGACTCCAAATGGGGTGGAGCAATCTAATATATGATTAAGCTAGTGCATTGGAGAGACAAAGTATAAATTAAAAAGTTTAAAAATACACTCTTACCAATTCACAAGCGCCACCTTTTCCGATGTGCAGTAATTAGAACTCTAGATATGTGCGTTTGAAACAACCAAAACCAAGATGGCGGCAAAGGGGGTGATTTCAGGAATGCGCAAACTCAGGGTTAAACTCTTCATCGAAGACCCTTTCAACTGAGCATCAAAAGAAAAAATTTATCACAAATTGGTGGATCACACGTATAAGAATTTTCTGATTGCACTGGGTCAATATGTGACATTTTAACTAATCATAGTATAAGATGACAAACAGTATGTAAAAAAAAAAGAAAACCGAAAACAAAGAGAGTAAATTGAACATAATTAATATTCGTAGTGGCTAATTAACATAAATTGATAGAATTAGTCCAAGTTTAAATGCTCGTCCATTAAACGGTCAAACATTTTGGTTTTAAACGTTCTGTGAGTGCTATTTATTAGATTCTTCGAAAAACTATTGTAGTGACCATAACTTATATAGATAGGGAGGGCTTTTATTATTTATAATTTTGTGGTACAGTCAGAGCATTTGCAATTTCCTCCGGTTATACATAGAAAACCAGTTGTTTCGCGTATTTTGTGGCTAATATGTTCATATTTACGTATGTCTAAATAAGACGCAAACAAGATTTTGTACTCTTTGTATTCGTGTAGATGTAACTTTATCTAAGGCAGGATGATAAACAGGAGCACAATAATTAAATTGAGACAGCACAAGTGCTTCACATAATCTTATTTTAACTTTTATGGATAGCCAGCCAATGTCTCTGTAAGTACCTACATTGTACGCAGGTGCGCATACGCTCGTGAAATATAGTTAATAATTTGATTCGTGTATCTAAAGCTGTTGTCCATCCATAAACCTACGCTTTTAGCTTTAACAGAAGGACGAATTGTAGAAGTACCTATTTTAATTAGGTTCTTAAGTTTTCTTATTGCCGAACAATAGAAATACAGATTAATCACGGTTTACCTTTAGTAAATCGATTTTTTGAAAGCGAATGGAGAAGAATGAGTTCAGAGTTAATGGTTTTAATTGCATTCGGTAAATCATCTATGTGAAATAGATAGTAGATTTGCATATCATCTGCATATGTGTGAACTGAACAATGATTTATAGATTTTACAAGATTGGATGTATATAACGATTATAGTAACGGTCCAAGAACAGACCCTTGTGATACAACGCGCTTTAGAGGTACAAGGTTCGAAAAGTTACTATTTTTTTCACTTGTTGGTGTCTATTAGACAAATAACTGGAAATTAACAATGTTGCACACAATTCATGTTTCAGTTGTTTTAGAAGAATTGATCATCCACTATATCAAATGCTTTACTGTAGTCAACCATGACCAGAGCGATAACGAGTCCTTTACCACTAGTAGCCAAAATTTGTTACTCTGAACAATGCAGTGATTCAACTATGCCCAGACCGAAAACCTGATTGTGTCACGGGTACCGGATTCATTTCCGGTACAAAGGTATTTAACTGAATAAAAATAATCTTTTCAAGTCATTTTTAAAAGGTAGGCATAATACTAATTGGTCTTACATCCTTTAATTCTAAATGATTTTTTGTTTAATGTGGCAGTTTGATTAATTCCTGCTTCCAACAATCTGGAAACACATTTTTTATAAGACATTCATTAATAATATAAGTTAAATATGGCAAAATAACTGGGCAGCATAACCTAAGCATTATGCTATTAATTCCATCGGTACCGTAAGCTTTAGAATGAATCTTTATAATGTCCAATGTCAAGACATGTTACTGTCTTAAATTTAAACTGGGGTATATCAGAGTCATTTAATAAGGCGATGTTGACTATATAGGAACGTCATTTTGAACGAGCGGTAAACTGTTGACCAAGTAATCATTTTGATTAATGTCAGATATAAGTGCTGGTACGTCAGGTAATTTAGTCATTCCAATACCTACTGATTTAAGATCTCTCCACAACAATTTACCGTTATTAGTATTCGAAGAAACATGATTGAAATATGCTCTTTTCTCATTGTTTATGACAGCGCTTGTATAGTTACGCAAATCTTTATAGTAGTTCCAGTGTCGCGACAATCTGGCTTTACTATCTTTTGCTTTAGCCTTATTCCTAATATTAGAAATTTTACATTTTCAGTGATCCATTGCGCCGAGTTCCTTTTAAATATTCCGTGACGCAATGGGGCATGTTTATCAAAAAGTTGTAAGATTAGAAAATTAGAATTAAAAAATAGTACCTTCTCATTTACATCACTCATGTAAAACATGTGATTAAATAAGTTATAAGAAAATCTATCTATCTGCATCAATTTTAGATAAATTCCTGAAACTGATAATACTAGTAACTTTCCTAGGAGTATAGACAAACAGCAGTCGAGATAAGAGATATTACATGAAATTACACCACTTTCCAGTACCGGACACCCCCCTATGAGCAGAATAAGATCAATAAGTGAAATATTTTATAAGTTGGATCAGTCCTGTAGACTGCATACATGTATCAGGAGAGCTACCAATTTTCAGCAAGTCAATATTGAAGTCACCAACATAACACACTCAGTTATTGGAAGAGTAATAGAGAATGCGTTTTCAATTTTATTTCAGAATTGTTTATAATCTAAATCAGGAGACCTTATATACTAAACCTTATATTAAGATAACTACAAATATAACTGATCTTAAAGCAACATGTTTCGACAATTATATTGCCATCATCAGGGTACTAAACTTACGTATAAAATTAGAACGTAATACTTTACAACTAAAGTACTTATATAACGATAATGCATCGGAAAACCATTTAAATTAACAATTTATAAAATTACAATAAAAACTTACATAATGAATCAAGAAAGGAGGAAATTTTGAAAAATAATATTTAATAAAATGGAGATGGATAGCCTACCTTCTCTTTTTCAACTATTTTATTAAATATTATTTTTCAAAATTTCCTCCTTTCTTGATTCATTAAGTTAGTGTTTGTTATAATTTTATAAATTGTTAATTTTAATGGTTTGAATGGCTTGCCGAATTTTTAATTATTTATATTAATTGCCCAATATTGCTATGGTTTTCCGTTACATTATCGTTATGTAATTACTTTAATCGTAAAGTATTATGTTCTAATTTCATATGCAATTTTAGTACCCTGAAAATGACGGATGTACGTCAAAAGATCGCAGCCAAAAGGTCGCACGACAAAAGATCATGGTCAAAATGGCGCACGACAAATAATCGCACACGAGAAATGAACGAATACGACAAATGATCGCATACGAGAATAATTATATATCTACACACAACTCACACCCACACATCTACATACACCTACACATGCTTACACACATACGCACGCACCTATTCGTATGTGATCTTTCTTGGTATGCGATGTTTTGTCGTATGCGATCATTTGTCGCATGCGATCATTTGTCGTGCGACATTCTGACCGGGAGCTATTGTCGCGCGGCGTTTTGGCTGCGATCTTTTGGCGTGTGACCGACGATGACAACATAATTGTGGAAACATGTCGCTTTAAGATCAGTTATAGTTATCTCAATATATAGTTCAGTATATAAGCCTCGTGATTTAAATTATAAACGATTCTTAAATGAACTTGAAAACTCATTCTCTATTACGCTTCCAATAACTGAGTATGTGTTATGTTGGTGACTTCAATATTGACCTGCTGAAAATAGGTAGCGCTCCTGCCGGTATATATGCAGTCAATGTTACAGTCTGTAGGACTAATCCAACTTATAAATGAAGAACTAAGGGTAAACCACGCATCTGTTTCACGTATTGATCTTATTATGGTCACAGAAGGGTGTTCGGTAACGCTAAGTGGTGTAATTTCATATAGTATCTACGATCACGACCTAACCTACTACTGTTTGTCTATTAATACTTCTAGGAATGTTACTAGTATTATAAGTTCAAAATTTCCTCCTTCCCTGACACATTAAGTTAGTTTTTATTGTAATTTCATAAACTGCTCATTTCTATGGTTTCAATGGCTTGTCGAATTTTTAATTATTTATATTAATTGCCCAATATTGCAATGGTTGACCGTTGCATTATGGTTATGTAAGTACTTTGGTAAAGTTTTATGTTCTAAGTTTATATATAATTTTAGTAGCCTAAGGATGACAACATAATTGTTAAAACGTGTTGCTTTAAGATCAGTTAAATTTATAATAATCTCAATAAATAATTTCATAGGGAAGGTTTTGTGTACTTAATTCACACATTAAAACCAACGTTGCCATTTTTGTCTTCTGCACACCTATGTAAGTGTTCTGCATTTTATCCATTCTAAATACATATAATTGGCTCAATCCAATGATATAGGAATAATATACGTATGCTACTGTATAACTACTTTACTTTCAGAAATGCAGGTTCAAAACTGTCATGAACGGTTAGCGTGAGCGAATTAATGGTATTTTAGTATTGTAATAAATTGTAGAATGAATATGTATTGTATTCGTATAAACGAGTCAGGATTTCGTAATGTAAAATTTTACCTTATATTCAAGAGCAAATCGCATTGAAATTTATTGAATTTTGCGGAATGAGACTTCGCGCATACGTGAAATTACCATAAAAAATTCACTTTGATTTTGAATCTTTTATTGAGTGAATTTGAATATTGAATTTAGAAGTTATTATGTTTTTCTTAAAAATTTGAAGATGGCATAGATGGACGACCTATCGTTTGCATTGGTGCGGTTTTAGATCTTCCTGTCCGCAAAGTCACCTAAAGATGCACACTTAATGAAAGGTGCTTAATACCATTATCAGTCATATACTCCTTTTTCACTTTAGGGGGTGTCTGAGTAGACTGGGGGAATGAAGGTTAAAATATTTCCTTCCAACGACTATTATTTTGCTTTACGGTTATCTCCAAACAGCATCTCCGTCAAAATTATTTGTGATTAGTTTTGTCTGTTGTCATGGGCCCATCATTTTATCATAGATTGGCAGATAATTTTCGAAATTGTAAATTATTTGTTAGTGCCATACATCTTAAATGTAGTATAAACTTTCGTAATTGGATCTAATAACACATCCATGTATGGAGAAGCTTTTCTAATGTAACGTTGTCTTTTGCCTTTTACGTGTTCAAAAGGTTTATAAATTTTTTTTAGTGTTTTCTAAAACAAAGAAAAATGAAGCTTTTGGTAGTGATCAAAATAAAATGAAAGTTTAATACGGAAATGTGATTTACATTTTTGGTATCGATATATCTTTTTCAAAAGTTAAATTCAGCCGTCATTGCGGCGCCGTTTCTGTTGATAAGAGTTTGGTTTTAAACAAAGAATATGGCTTTACATACATAGCATTAAAGGCTAGCGTTGTTAACAAAATTTCAATTTACCATATATCAATTAGTTAGATAAGGTTTCGAGAAGAGGTAGATTTCGTTCACGATGAAATTTCTCCCGACGATTTTCGAGTTTGACTTCGTGGATGCGCGTACTTAGGAAATGTGAGTACCTTTAATTTAATTGACTAATTTAATGGAAAGGGTTTAAAAAATCAATGTAGAGACAAGTGAAATTATTCACGGGGCAGTAGTAGTTTAGGCGTAGAAATGTCCAGCTTTTCGTGACGGTGGCGTAGTGATTACCGCGGAACAACGTTGACCAAGGTCTGTGTCGAAAGAACTATCGTAGCAGGGTTCTCATCCCCTCACAGCCCATCCATTTAAGGAATCATAATTGTTCAACCTTCACGAGACCAGTTTATCGTTACGTGCAGTTGGTCCATAGGGACTTGGGATCCAGAAAGGCGTTTAGTGTTTAAAGTTACCAAGTGCTTTTGTTGTTCTCTTCGCTGTTTGCGGAAAAATCCAACGTTCGTTCTAAAGTTTCAAACGTAAAGTTCACAGTGCGCCGTCAATCAGGTAACATGCTGTAAAAAACTAGCTTTTCGTTGTCAAAAGTAATAAGCATTAATTAACACCTTGTACATAATTAGATAAGAGTAATAAGTATCAAGCAGAGTTAGGTCACAGTAAAGTAACGTTAACTAGTAGCGTGTTAATGTAACTATCAGTGTACATACAACCATTTGAAATTCAATCAAAACGTGAATCGAAAGAGGCAGTCATTAGGTGAATTGAATGGGGAGTTTTCCAGCATCGTGTAAACATCAACCATAGATCCGAGTTCCTCCTGCAGGTCCATTCCAGATGACAGTGTAACAAAAGGGCATCCTCTACCTAAGGTAATATTTCTGTGTATTTTATTATTGTGGCGGGTGATAAATGCTAAAAAGATTTATGGTGTGTAATTTGTATTGTTTCGTTATGCGTTTGTAGAAACGGTTGAATACGCCTTTTCTTTAAAGATTAACTTTTCGTTGTTTTCTATTTGTTGTGCAAATTTTAATACAGGTGTATCCATCCGCATTAATATCCAAATTTATTTGAAGGTTTTTTAAATTTTGTTTAAACTGGCCAATTTACATCGAAAATTATGTGACAAGTGCGTTTTAAGCGCACCATTTATTAGTAAACAGAAAGTAACCATTTATTATTTTGGACTTTTGAATTAATTTTATAGTTATTTTTATTTCTTTATTTATTCACATTATATATATTTAGGTTATTGGACTTGTGTTTTCTTTTAATGTGAACCTATTGTTACACAGCATCTGATAACGCGCATAGCTAGTGTTTATTTTTTTAAGTTGCTCATTAAATTAACGTCATTAGCATTACATTGTGTTGAGTTTAAATAAAACAATTACGGCCGAAAGCTTTTCAAGTGATTATTTAATTATAACGTAACATTTAAAGGCCGATGAATCACTGCCTTGTTTTCTTTTATGATGTGAGCCTAATTAAATGCGATTCGAGGAATTTAATTTCAAGTTGTTGTGTACAAAATTAACGTGTTTTTTTGGTTGTTGAACTGAAATTACTTTAAGAGTCGAATTTTTTAGTAACGTAACAGAACAATAGATTATTGTTTTCTTATCAAATTAGTGATTGATTTTTGCCGCACGCAATTATTTTAGTTAGGCGTGCAAATATTTTTGAAGCCTTTCAGGTTGGAGCGATCTGCTGGTCCCAGTGCCGCCTGTGAAGATTACGCTTAGGTAAGCCGTTATTTGAGTATTTAAGGCAAGCTGTGAACTGATGTTATTAGGTATTTCAACCACTATCGTGACATTTCAAATACTCTGGCGCCATTTTCCGGTTTTATGTCGCTTCAACCCCTACTTGGACTTATACATGATAAACTATCCTATTGTGCGCAAAATTTAGTACTCCGAATCCACCCCGATCGCTGTCTAGTCGAGCAAAAGCCAAGTTTATCTGTTATCTCGTTTTATTGACAGTTTATACCGTAACACTCGGACACCCAGTATAATTTTTATTCATAAAACTGCCAAAGAATCGAATAATGCGAAAATTAAGTTATCCTTTAAGTTGAAAAAGTGAACGCCTTGACGCGTACACTAATTAAATACTTCCTGTGATGATAGTATAAGATCACAAGGTCGGTTTTCTAATCCAAATTTTGAACCGTACCGTATTAATACAAATTTATGCAGATTTTTGTGTGTAAACAATAATTCAATTTATTTTTTGATAGAGATCACCGTTCGTGAGAAAAACCATTTTCGACTTATAATAATGTACCATTTTGAGTAATGACCTCTCTCATTCATGCTCACATTTTATTTTTACAATAATATTCGTGGGAAGTTTTATCCATTTTAGATGATGTTAAAATATTCTTTTCGAAAAGAAAAAATCTAATTGTTTTAACGATTTTCAATGATGAGAATGTATTTTCGGACATACACTCTTCCTGCATAAATAATTCTATTACTGTGTAACGGTTGGTTGCTAACGTTAGCTAACTGAATTTCTTTAGGTTGTGGAGAGATTCTAGTTACATTTGAGAAACTCTTTAACAAAAAGGTATGCTTCGGAAAATGTTACGTTTAACAGAGTAAATTTATCTACTATTTGCCTACCTTTATCGTATAGTAACCTATATGAACTAGAGGAAGATACAATCAAACCTTCTGAAAAAATCAATTTCCATATGCAACTAAATCTGCATTTTACATATAGTCAGGAAAAGTTGGTATCGATTCAGATACTCAAGCCTCCAAATATTCTTTTAACGCTGCTAAAATGAATTTGCCGTTAGGTAGATCGAACTGAATTGATTTTTCGGTTTAATCTCTTTAAACTATTCCTTATATACCCTTGTGTGGGGTGTAGCTAGACAGCAAAATGGTCACACGAAGTGATGAAGGACCTACTCTTCAATGATTAACAATGAAACACAAAGAAAGCCTTACAAAACAGACAGACCATTTCTACGAAAACAGCAAACGCAAAGACTTTGCATTGAAAACGTGCTTTGCGTTTGCACCTAAGTCCCCACATAGACACATCTAACTTCATGTATGTAGCGGATTGTTCGGTTTTTCATAAGGCTAGAAGCACAAGTTTGGAAATATTTTTAAACAGCACAATCAAGTGGTATTAAAATTATGCGCTTATCTAAGTAACGTGACTAATGTATTACTATCTCCAAACATCATCTTTACATACATACTACTTATAAACGGGAAAAACTTCACGGAGGTGATAATTTCAGGTATTATAGGAACTTGTGTATTAGAAGGAAGTAGGATGGAATGAGACTTGATATCGACAGTCCTGCAAAACTTACCATACATATTGAACCAAATTTTTGACTAAAATTAGACATTAAATATGAATTTTGAAAGAAGATATAAAGCGTGTGCCTATAAACTCTTCGAATATGGAAAGATTTTTCCATTCAGGTTTCTTTTTATAGATGGTTTTTATGAAGATGACTATCCAGAAATTCAAAACATGAATGCCTGCTATCATTAAGCACTTTTCCAAATATAGCCGAATATAGATCCGAAGTCTTGAGCATACAAGAAGATTGATAATTATTGCCCATCTTATCAGAAGTTCTCAATTTCGGCAAATTTTGCTAAATGTGATAACATTTATTCATAACCTCTAAGTTAAAAAGTAAGACGATGCTAATTTCATTCATTTCAGGATAGATTTGAATATCTTAGAAAATGAGGGCTAAGTTTTCCAAAGTCTCAAAATGTTTTGCAAACAGACCTGGCTTTGGCACGCGTAGAAAGAGTGTAACCCCTAGGAAAAATCTTACCTGTGACAAAGGACGTTTAACTTCTTAATATTGTGAGATCTTGTATAAATATAAAAAAAGTATGTATAATTTTTGTATTAAGCTTCTTACCCTTAATTTGAGTCAAATTTAAAAATTGAATTTCTTGAGGAATAGAAATTACTCAAGAAAACAATACAATTGCCTCGGATCGACCTGGCTACAAGGGGCGGTCAAGGTCGAAACAGACAGGCCCCGTTGCTGACGACTGTGCAAGGAATGAATGGCGAGTCGGTACGTAGAATGTTAGAGGTATGCATGGTAAAGAATTTCAAATTGCGAATGTAATGTACGAAAGACACCTTAATATTGTGTGTATTGGAGACAAAGCGCAAAGGAAAGGATGCTGTGGAGATGGGGGATCGCAGCCTGGCACTATGGTCAGGAGTTGAGACGGAAGTGCATGGCGCACAAGGAGTTGGGATGATCATAAGTGAAAGAGCGAAAAGATGTGTTAAACAGTACGAAATGATATCTCCCCGGGTAATATATGTTAGAATGAAAGTGGAGTTTCGAAGAATTTTTCTTATTACATGTTATGAACTGGTGAATGGAGAAAGAGACCAGGAGCGTGAGAACTTCTGGAATGAAGTAGAGACCGTGTTGAACGTATGTAAGCCAAACTAAAGAGTGATTATAGTGGGGGATATGAACGGATGGGTGGGTGTACAGAAAGAACATAGTGAACGCGTTCTAGGAAAGTTCGGAGACCAAAGAGTCAATGAGAACGGTGAACACCTGCTGAACATCTGTGTGGAGAGAAGACTGTTTGTAGCCAATAGCCAATGTAGCGGAGTGTGGATCGGACCACTTTTTGATTGTATCGAGTGTGTTTAGGGCAAAAGTGGGTCTGGAGAAGGAAAGCAAACGTAGTTCGAACGTCCGGGATGAGGGTTGACAAACTAGTGGATAATAGTGCGTGAATGAAATACGCAGATGCTGTGAGTAAAGAGTTGAATGTGAATGGAACAGTGTGGAACAAACAAATAAAAGACACTGACGTTGAAAGTGCATGGATAAGCTTGAAAAACTCTGTTGTTAATTGTGCCGTGCGAATATGTGGAAGAGTGATTGTAGGTAGACAGAAAAAATGTGCTTGGTGGAATGAATCGGTAAAAAAGGCAGTATGTAAGAAAAAAGATGCGTACATGGCAATGATTGCTGCAAAAAATGAGACTGAGAAGAAGCGATTGTATGAGGTGTACAGATTAAGAAACAAAGAAGCGATGGAGGCAGTGAGAATAAGTAAAGAGGAAGTGATGGCTGTGGAAGGAGAGAAAATGCAGAATGATCTTGAGGGAAACAAAAAACTCTTCTGGAAATGGGTCAAAAATACAAAACGTGGCCCAAAACAGAACGCTGCAGGGGTGATGAATGCTAGAAACGAAATAGAATGGGACGATTGTGAAGTGAGGAAATGCTGGCAAGAATATTTCGGAAAGCTGTACAGCAGTGAGGAAAGTAAGACTGAAGGGTTAAATAAGGAGAATATAGAAGAAATGATGAATGAAACTGAGAAGGATATTGGAATAAATGAGTTAGAGAAAACGGTAGGAAGGTTGAAAAACGGCAAGGGAGCAGGCGTAGATGAAATCACTGGTGAAATGCTCAAGTATGGTGGTACAAAGCTTATACGAAGATTGTGTTAATTACTCAATGTATGCCTTATGTGTGGAAAAGTTCCGAGTGATGTGTCGATCAGATGGTTGCTCTCCAGCAGGTGATCGAAAAGTGTTTAAAGGTAAAAAGGAAGTTGTACTGTGCGTTTGTAGATCTGGAGAAAGCATATGACAGTGAATAGGGAGAAGCTGTGGGAAATATTATATGAATATGGCGTAAATAAAGGTCTAATAAATGGAATAAGGGCAGTATACAACGGTAGTCGGGCATGTGTTAGGGTGAGAGGAGGTGTGAGTGAATACTTTAATATTGAGCAAGGAGTGCGACAAGGCTGTGTGATGTCACCGTGGTTGTTCAATGTATACATGGATAAATGTGTTAGACAAGCATGTACCGATACAAATGGTGTAATGGTTGGTGACGTAAATGTACGACTTCTGGTGTATGCAGATGACACAGTCTTATTATGTGACAGTGCGGATGAGCTGCAAACCGCTCTGAGGAAGTTTGATACAGTCTGTGAGAGCATGGACCTAAAAGTAAACGTGAACAAAACTAAGATTGTGGTGTTCAATCGGGAAGGTGGAAAGGAGAGTAGAGTATTTACTCTGCAAGATGAAATTGTGGAGCAAGTGGACGAGCTGGTATATCTCGGTAGAATGTTTACTGCAGATGGTACAATTGAGAGCGAGATTGGACGAAGGGTCAATGCTGGAAGGAAAGTGATTGGAAGTATGTGGACGATAATGAGAAATGAAAGCATGAGTCTAGCTGCGAAACGAGCAATCTATAATGGCGTATTCAACCCGTCAGTACTGTATGGAAGTAAGACATGGGTATATCAAAAAAAGCACGAAAGAAAAATAAATGCCGTGGGTATGAGATTCCTGAGAAACGCATGTGGTAAAACGAGAAGGGACAAGATAAAAAATGAATGCATCATGACGGAGTGTGCTGAGGAAAAGACGATGATGGATAGATATAAAAGTTGTACATTACGTTGGTTTGGTCACATTGAGCGAATGAACAACGCAAGATTAACGAAACAAATATATGTGGGTGAGGTTAGGGGAAAGGCCGGACCTGGTAGGCTGAATGTAGTAGAATCTATGATAAAGGAAACAAAAGAGCATATCAGAGACTATGTATGAATCTTGCGGAAGCTAGGGAGGTATGCGGAGATAGGAAAGCATGGAGAAAGAGTGTGAATGAAAAATAAATAAGAGGCTGGGATTGTTTTGCTACCCCGCAAGGCGTGAAGGTTAAGTTAAGTTTGTGAATTTCTTGAAAGGATTCAAAATATCACCATGTATAACAACAATTTTATGACAGTACAACAAATGAGAAGTTTAGAATATAGAACAGTTTTAGAAAGTCAGTAACAGTTTTCTAGATAACAACAGTAGGACACGGTCACTTGAAGCCCATTTTCGAGCTAGCAGACTGGTCATTTGAGACACATTGGATACTTTAGAGGATGGCCCTCTTAGCGGATGAGCATTCTCAGTGATTTTTAGAAAAATGTGAAACGTCCAAATTTTCGCCCGCACCTACATGGACGCACATACCCAACCCCGGTCGTCCTCATCTACGCACGCATCCACCCACTCAAATTGAGTATATTTACAAAGCAAGTATTTAAAAATAATTCATGTATATAGTTTAGGGACACATCGACACCTTACGTAATTAAAGGTAAAAACAACTTTTACGTGACTCATCGATGCGTTCTCGATTTTAGAACAATTCCAAAGATTGCGTTAACAACTTTCACCTATAATGACTCATCAAACTTTCACTGGCTGTTATAATCTGCATCCTACACTTATTAGAAAAATTGCTACAATATAAAAGTCGCTGGGAAAACCCACTCCTTCCAAATATTATTAGAAAAGTTACTATTATAAAAACGGCAACATCGCACAAGATAGAGCTTCATCTCGCAGTTTAACTATGACTTATCCTACTCGTTTTAAAAAGTAAAATGTGGAGATTTTATTTTTATTTACTTTATTAATTTAGCTGATTAATGCGCGATTAACTTGATTTATATCAATTGTAGTCCGTAAAATAACAATATTAAAAAAAATTGCTTTCCCTGAAAGATCGTCTAATTTTTATTTCGAAAGATGACTAGCTTTTTACATTCCTTTAAAATTTTTAGTCACTCATTGATGCGATGAATCTGTAATTTCCGAACAAACCTTAAAAGAATGCGGTAAAGCGTCATTAAAGTATTACGTAATGAAGTGATGAGAAAGATATGTCCCTAATCCAAAAAGTAAAACGCTCAACTGACGAGTCATAGATATTACGTAATAAAGTGATGAGTCTTAAGTGAAAGTTAAACCGTTAGACCGAGCTATATCTTGCGCAATGTTGCCGCTGGTCCTATTATGTAACAAGAGTGAAGAGTCATAAGTGAAAGTTAAAGCGCTGGATGGAGCTTTATCGTGTCATACTACCGTTTTTGTACAAGTAAATTTTCTAATAATAAATGTGCGAGTTTTCTAGCCATATTTCCATTTTCACATATTTCTAATAAGTGAAAAGTGTGGGTTCCTTCACCGACGTTATTTTTCTGATAATAAGTGAAAGTTGTGGTTTTTCTTCAAGGATAATGCACTTCCGCTTACATTAACAGAACAAGTGAAAGTTAAAAGATGTTAAAAGTGAAAATTGGAGTGGAATCGGATAGATAAAGATTCTTCTAAAAACGAGAACGCGTCGATGGGTTATGTGAAAGTTAACCTAGAATGACGTAAGGTGTGAATAAGTTATGTTGGGAAAAACCCTGAAATTGAAAATATATAAACATTAATTATTTTTAAAGACTTGATTTGTAAATATAATCATTATTTTTAAATGTTTCAAATGATTATGTTCCTTGTATTTTTCCTTAATTGTACATACCTAATTTGTATGTATGCGCATTAGAAGCATTTGGACATACCGCATATTTTGTTGCTGTAGTTATATTGCATCAATGTATTTTTTCGCGAAACATACTTGATTACATGAATTACGTTTAAGTTATAGACGAGAAAGTGTCGATAAGTCATATGGGGAATATCCAGAAAGTTGTTCTAACGTTGAATTGAATTGAATTTCGTAAGATGACGTTGAGTCATAACAGAAAGCAGGTCATAGTAATGTGTCATGTGAAAGTTTAATCTTGGTGAACAATGTGGAGAAGTTTATTCCTATTTATATCACAAGACGCCGCTACCAGATGTGTGTGTGTGCACCCGCGTGCGTGCGTGGGTGTGTGTCTGTGGGTGGGTGCGCATGTGTGTGACTGTGCGACTGTGTGTGTGAGACTATCAATGTGAGTGTGTAAGTGAGAGAATGGATGAGTGTATAAGTGAGTGAGTGTGTAAATGAGTGAGTGAGTGAGTGATTGTGCGAGTGTGTAAGTGAATGAGTGTGTGCGCGTGCGTGTGGTGGGTGTATGAGTGTGAGTGTGTGTGCCTGTTCGAGTGTTTGTTACGTGCAAATTTGAACTTCGTAACTTACCTCCACCAAGAAGATAGTTTTACGGCTGCCGGAAAGCTCAGTCCAAGTAGAGAAGTGGGGTAGGTTCTACAGTGACATAGATGGTACCTAAAAGCTTAAGAGGAGAAAAGAGGGCGCCAACTAGAACAATAATCAGCCAGCCCTAGATAACCAAGATAATTAGTCACTTTTCTAACCAAGCAACAATTTTAAGGAATAGAAATAAATTACAAGAGAGGGCCCCAAAAGCGAAATCAATGTATTGTTTATAATTATTAAAAAAAATGAACGTAGTATACGTTTTCAATATATGTACCTGTATACACCAACTAAACTGTATCCCCAAAAGGGGTGAGATAATTCCCTAAATAAATATTTAAGTTGTGTGACCCACAAACAGTAACCCCCAAAGTTTTCACGTTAAATAATGTTGCGTCTTTACTTACAGAACAGCAAGCCACCCAAAAGTGTACTCTCAAATTTATATAGTAATTTCAAATCAGTGTAGTTTAACAAAATGAAAAGCATATGTATCTTTAAAACTAAGTTATGCCAAAGCATCAGTATTAGCATTTAAATGGATGACAGATGTAATTTAAGCATTGCAGAGGCACATTTAACCGAATATTACAATGAATTTACAAGCTTATGAATAACAGTCAATAGCACATTGCTATGAAAAATATGCAATAACACAATTAAAACAGAAATGATCATATGGTTTATATCTAAAATCTGCCGAGCTAAATGCATCCGGTTTCATAGTTTTCCACAAAGCATACATAAATTACCAATTGGCATTGTAACCATTGACTTAAAATAATTAACCCAGACCAACTTTATGTAGAAGCGAAAGAAAATCTATGGAATTTACACTTAAAGGTTCATTAATACCATTTAAATATGTCTATACAATCTTCTAGGATTAGTCAAAGATTAAGCAAAGCATCAAGCGTAAGTAAATACACAAAACATGTATGATCATCAGTAACTTTAGATCCTGGAATCCTGTCATAAAATCCGATTCAAGATGTAGTGTTTGGCAATTATTTCACATATCTTCCCATCATCGTCTCATAATCTACATCAAGTGTCTTGCTAGTATGTAATAAATAAAACACACTTAACAGGCCAAAATGTAGGTATACCCCAATCCGTACAGGGTAACGAAACGTACCGTAGCATACTTATATCCACATTTGTACACCGTACGAAACGTACTTCTACAAGTAAATATATTAAACCCAAAACGAAAGCATGAATATAATCTTACCTTCAAAGAGGTAGTTAATCAAAGAGTATTAACAGTAACGTTAAGAAATGAATTCAATCAAGTATGAGTTCGAGAACAGCTGATAACCCTAAAATAATATAAAACAGAGCTAACAACAGTTAAGATATGGCGTTACATCCTTACCACGCGAATTAAAATATAGAACCCAAGTGTTGTCCTTACAGACCATTTGAGAGGTTACGTATGACCCCTTTAGTTAATAGATTTATTAATCGATTTCTTTGATCAAATTGATTTTAATCGTTAGTCATCGAATCACAGATATGTTGATTGCTAAAATCAAAACGTGGTGTAAATGATCAGAGCGTATCGCAAAGCTCACCTGTATTTGTATTTTCTTACAAAGCCGAACAAGATCGAATGTACTAAATATTTATATAATTACAACCGATTTACCATCGATGGGCTAAATAAAGTCCAGAAACTTTCATTTTTCTTTAGGAAAATAACAAAACGGCTATTCTTCGTCGACAGCCAGACCGGAAGAAGAAGTGCAAAATCAGGATGTCAAATATACACCAGTGACTCCGAAACAATAAAGTTGAATGTAACGTATGACTGATCCTGAGTAATTTGTACCAAAATAGTACAGAAATGTATTTACTTTGAGAAAATGCAAATATATTCAAAAAAATACAGGGACGAAATTATATAAATGTAGTACTTTTAGAAAAATCGTATATTTAAGCAAAGACTAGTAAAAACTGATTAAATCGTGCAGCATAGGTAACGAATGTAGGTAACATGTTCGAGTGTTCGACTGTTTGTTACGTGCAAATTTGAACTTCGTACACTAACTTACCTCCACCAAGAAGATAGTTTTAGGGCTGCCGGAAAGCTCAGTCCAAGTAGAGAAGTGGGGTAGGTTCTACAGTGACACAGGTGGTACTTAAAAGCTTAAGAGGAGTGTTTGAGTATGTGTGGTGTTCGAGTGAGTGAATGTGTGTTCGAGTGTGTTCGAGTCAGTTCGAGTGTGTTCCAGTGCGTGTTCGAGTGTGTGTGTTCGAGTGTGTGTGTGTGTGTGTGTGTGTGTGTGTGTGTGTGTGTGTGTGTGTGTGAGTGTGTGCGAGTGAGTGTGTGTGCGAGTGAGTGTGTGTGCGAGTGAGTGTGTGTGCGAGTGAGTGTGTGTGTGTGTGTGTGTGTGCAGTGATGTGTGTGTAGTGAGTGTGTGTGAGTGATGTGGGTGGTGTGTGCGGTGTGTGTGTGAGTGAGTGTAGTGTGTGTGGTGAGTGAGTGTGTGTGCAGTGAGTGTGTGCTGTGTGGTGTGTGTGTGCGTGAGTGTGTGTGTGCGGTGTGTGTGTGTGCGGAGGTGTGTGTGTGTGTGGGTGTGTGGCAGTGAGTGTGTGGAGTGAGCGTATGTGGGTGAGTGTGCGAATGACGTGTGGAGTGGCGTGCGAGTGAGTGTGTGAGTGACTGTGCGAGTGACGTGTGTGAGTGCGTGCGTGAAGTGTGTGGTGGTGAGTGTGTGCGAGTGAGGGTGTTAGTGTGTCGAGTGGTGTGTGTGCGTGTGGTGTGTGTGTGAGTGAGTTGTGGCGAGTGATGGTGGTGGGTGGAGAGTGTGTGTGAGTGGGTGTGGAGTGAGTGTGGGTGTGTGCGAGTGTGATGTGTGCGAGTGAGTGTGTGTGTGTGTAGCAGTGGTGGAGTGAGTGTGTGGTGGGTGATGTGTGTGCGGAGTGAGTGCGTGTGTGGATGAGTGTGTGTGTGCAGAGTGTGTGTGTGTGTGTGTGCGAGTGAGTGTGTGCGATGTGTGTGTGTGTGTGCGCGCGAATGAGTGTGTGCGCGCGAATGAGTGTGTGTGCGAGTGCGCGCGCGTGTGTGTGTGTGTGTGCGTGCGAGTGAGTGTGTGTGTGTGCGAGTGAGTGTGTGTGCGAGTGGGTGTGTGCGCGAGTGAGTGTGTGTGCGAGTGAGCGTATGTGGGAGTGAGAGTGTGCGAATGAACGTGTGTGCGAGTGAGCGTGTGCGAGTGAGCTTGTGTGCGAGTGAACGTGTGTGCGAGTGAGCGTGTGTGCGAGTAGCGTGCGTGCAAATGTGTGCGTGCGAGTGAGTGTGTGCGCGAGTGAGTGTGTGTGCGAGTGAGTGTGTGCGAGTGAGTGTGTGTGCGAGTGAGTGTGCGAGTGAGTGCGTGTGCGAGTGAGTGTGTGTGCGAGTGTGTGTGCGTGTGTGTGTGCGAGTGAGTGTGAGTGTGAGCGTGTGCGTGTGAGTATGTGTGTGGGTGTGCCAGAGTGTGCATGTGTGGCGTGAGAGTCTGTGGGGGGGAGGGGGGAGTGAGTGTGCGTGCGTGAATGGGTGAGTGAGTGAATGCGCGCGTGTGGGTACAGTGTTTATATGCGTGTTCTTGCATGCTCCTGTTGGGGGGAGGGGGCGTGTATATGTATGTGCGTGAAAAATATGGAACACTGGAAATGTGGAAGGATCTGTAACAAACAAAATACATCCACGTACCAAAAAAAATTAAAAAATACCGAACGGTTTCAATAGCTAAGCTATCATCATCGGCAGCCGATCGCTAATGATATTTAAACGCGTTTCGTGTTTTTAATTTTGTGTAGTGCGTCGGTGTATTTTGTTTGTTGTTGTATGTGCGTGGTCAAGAGTGAATTTCGGCAAGGTACATACTTTTGTAAAAATGGCAAAATACATACCTGTTAAGAAGAACCGCCCTCTAAAAAACTTGGAGATGCGGTCAGAAAACGACATCCTCAATGATATAAGAATAATGTAGATACGTATGCCTTACTGCCAGTAGTTGGTAGTCATACGTCTCCAGTTGAATTCAACATTGTAATCAGCGGTGTGTACAAATGTTATTTCTCGACTATTAATTAAAAAAAATATTTCCTCGAAACTGTTTTGTTAATATATAGCGCTTTCTATAAATAATAAAAAATGCAATTTGAATATTACTTTTAATTTTATAATGTAATAGGGATTTTGCAAAATGAAAAATTAATACTACGTCAATAGTGGTTACTACGGACTCGGTGGATAGTTGCGAAGCAGTCCCCATTGGATGCTCTATTTTGATCATCAGAATAGTGGTGCACAGTGCTCCATTTTTATAGTTTTTCAGGGTATCTCGGCTATGATTCAAGATTAGATTGTTTAAGAAGCGTTTCCTATCAATCACTAAGAGAAGTAAAGGATAGGTTATAGCGCATGGAAATTTCTTTTCAAGAGACTAAGTTTGTTAGTTTTGGTTAAAGCAAACTGGTTGTTTATTTTTTTTTTAAAGAAACGTATCCATCCCCACCACTTTATTTCAAGAAACAAGAAAAGAATATTAAAAAATTTTCATGAAATTTAATATGGATACTTTGTAGTACCTTAACTCGACAACCTTTACAGAACAGTTTGATTTTCTAATTTAGTGTATCTACTACACCCCTAGCGGTCTTCTGCGAACTTAAAATTATTTTGAGATTTTTCTCCGTTTTATTCTCCCAAAGTTCTGTGATAATCACCCAGTATATACATACGTATATTACATATTTAAATAGGCTCTGCGCAGAGTTATGCAATGACAGTGTTATGTGGGTGTGAACCCACAAATTCCAATGACATTTATAGAGAAAAATATTTTTCAAACGTACTTGTGCCATACTATACAAGGTTGTGTACATCAGGTTATTATCTCTAAATTAAAGGTGTAGTGATCCATCTACGCATTATGACCCATTCTGTATATTGTGTATACGTCGTAATTACAATACAATTATTTGTATATGCAGTTCATAAATGATTAGATAAACAGTAATTTAAAAACATTTATTATTATTATTTATTATAATAATATTTACTACACATTTATTTAAATTGATGAGTGCAAGTTATTATATTCCTAACTAAACACTAGTTGAAGAAATCTTAATTACAACACAATAACTTATCGTTTAATTAGGCGCAGTTGCATAACTGTTATAGTTAATTTTTTGGGCAAAAAAAGATTCCAAAATAGATATTTATCTACATGTCTTCGTTTCTTTACAATTTCTATATAAACACTTCCAGAAAGCGATGATTCACGTTTATCTAATCGCAAAGTATATTATGATTAAATTATCACACTGCGATATTAGCGCAAAAAATGTATTTATTTATTATGATAATGTGAAATATTTACGAATACAAACAAAAATGACTACAAACTTCCGCTTGTTAGATCTTATCAATATCGCATTCTTGTTACGTTTGGACAAAATTCGGAAGCAATTTTTTAAATGACACTGCTGCATCCTGCAGAGAATGTATTTTTGGCAAAATTTTGATTATAACACAGTTTTTAAAATATTAAAGATCACATATTGCGATTACCGAAGTTGGAAGTATTATGCAAAACAGCACATACTTAAAAATTATATTTGTAGTAATGATACTCTTAAGTTTATATATTTAACCGTTAACTGCTGACATCTCATTTTATGACTATGACGCTGACATGGAGTCTGGAGGACTCCACAAAGGGAAAAGCCATGTTTTCCTTAATTTTATAAAAATTAAGAGTTCACATATAAAAACATCAAAGTTTATTGCTTAAGATGAACATATTTACAACAAAAATTCAAATAATATAATTTTTTTGAATCATTTGAGCAAAAACGGAAGGTATCGACAATAAAACATTTAAAAAAAGGTATTTCTTGTACAATTAAAATTAAGCAAAAATGTATCTGAAATTAGTTTCTGTTGTGCAAAAATGTAATAAACAAAGTTGAAACTAATTCAAAAAAACAAAAATATAGTTCTAGTATTATAAAATAAAATTCGTGCAGTATATAAAGTTGAGTAACCATATTGACCTATGTATCATAGTTGCAGCATAGTAGACAACATTTTCTAGAGCATTGCAGGCATATTGGTTTTTTACAGGTAAAGCACATGTAAGCAGTTTTTCTTTTTAATTTAGCATGACATATATAACAATATTTACGAATTTCCAACTTATCTTCTATTTGCACAGGTGCAGGGATATCTTGAATTCGATGGATGATATTTCGTACATCTTTCTTTGGTTTGGAACATTAAGCCGTCTAATCATATGAGATTTTACTAACTCATCGGCAACTTTCTCAACAAATGTAAATCTAGCCTCAGGATTACCGTGAAAAGAAGCATATGCAATGTATGAATTAGCACTGCAAATATCGATCTCTGTAAAAAATAGCTAAAGGCCATCTTTTTGTTCGACGACTACAACTATATTTTGCACACTTCTCATCCACCGAATCTACTCCACCCTTTGTATGGTTGTACCAAGCAATCATTTCAGGTTTTCCAGTATCACGATCTTCGGTTTTGCTGTGGTGCATGGAAGAAATCAGTAAAACGGCTTTATTTTGTTTCGGCACATATGATAATAGAGTCATTACATTTGTAAAACCATACAGTGCTTCAGCTACTGGTCTTTGTTTTTGAGGAAGAAATTGCGTAGGAATATCTTGTAACAACCCATTTTGAGTTGTATTAAAATTATACTGTAATTTAGGTTCCTTCGTTCATTTAATTGTAAATATAAGAAAAAAGTTTTTAATTATTGAAATATAGGTATGAGGTAAGCAACTTAATTTGCATTTTGGTGTAACTTAAGTGCATATCTTCTTAAGGGTATATACTTCTTAATGGTTTATACTCCCACTTTAAATTATTCTGCGCAAATCCCCTAAATTTTGGTGAAAGTGCCATTGATTTGATGGTAAGATATTTTAACGCATTATATTAAAAATTAAACATTTGCTCTTTGCAGTCACTTTTATTGAGACTTTTTTTTACTTTGATTTACACTTTAATTACATTTTAAGTATGCATTTGATTTTACGTACGCTTTCATTTTATGATCGCAATTTTTGCATTCAAAACTTCAAGAAATGTAATAAATAGATACTTAAATTTCATGAAGATTAATTTATCAAAAGGAAAATTCCATTTTGTTGGTTTGCAACGTAAAGCATTATTTCGAGATATTGCGAAATATTGTTGCCATGATGACATCACCTTGGTTGGCATTTCTCCATTTATTCCTATGATACCAGGGGTTCTCAAGAAGTATTATATTTAGTGACAGGTATTTATATTTATGACAATTAATTAGTAATTTAAGGTTAGTTTTAAGATATATTTTATTTAACCATATCATTTTAACTGTTAATATAGTCTGAATATTTTTTTATTTTTTACATTTTGATAAAATTTTTATTGTAAAACTCGGTTTAGTTATCCCGAGCATTATTAAAAAAAACTTGGCGCCCGAGATCATTTTTATTAGTGTTACATTGCAATTTTTTATATTGATGTTCAGTGGAAGTAAGCTAGCAGATATTGTGGTAATTAAGCAAATCAAAAGACTGAACTACCGACTGGGACAAAGGCATTATTGTTGGTGAATGGTGTGTTGCTCCAGTTAATTTAACGATTTGTGTTGGGAGAATTTTTACATTTATTTCTCTATTTCTTTATAATATTATTAAAACTTTTTTATACGATTACCATTTACATCTTTATTTTATAATCTCTTTTGTTTTTCTTCAGCGTTCCTACATAAGTTAGGTTTTTCTTCAATAAGTATTCTGCTAACTTTACAGACGAAAACCAATTATCGGCTGTTGAATTTCTCTTCGAGCCATATAAGGGTTTTGTCAGACGTATGACAGCTTGGGATGGCTTTGCAAGTTTCTTTTCATTGTTGTCTAGATTGAAACTATCTGAATCTTTTCCGACATAGAGGTAAGCGTTGTACAAATAACTTGTCCGCGCATCACATAAACACATTATTTTTAGGCCGTATTTACAAGGCTTATTAGGTACAAACATTTTGAATGAAAATCTACCGCGAAATCCCACAAGCATCTCATCTACACATCCAGATTCACCAAGAACATAAGAGTTTTGTGTATTTCGAATAAAAATTTCGAAAAATTCATCTATTGCAGCGCCAGCATGAATCATTTTTCTTTTATCCCTGCCTTCAGGATTGTCAAATCGTAGAGCAGTTAGAATTGCCAAAAATCGTTGCACTGACATAACTGCCCTGAAAACATCTCTTCCTTTACCATTTGCAGCGAAAAGACTACGTACATCTTCATCATTCGATTTGAGTATGGATGTATAGAGCAACAATCCCAAAAACGCTTTGAATTCCACTTCATCTATATTTGCTAATTTTGGTTTATTTTTTCTTTTATATTTATTTCTCATATTTTCTAGTTTTTGGTTGGTCCACTTTATGACTAACTCACACATATCCTGAGAAAACTGCATTTGAAAATAGGTGGAAGCATTATCTTGGTCAGGACGACGTGCCACTGGCAAGTGCATAATATTATGTTGTGGAGTTCGTACATTTCGGGTTGGCTCTATTTTACTCCATTTATATCGATTTTTTCCGTAAAAATAAGCCTTTTTTGTTACTTCCAAATTTTTACCTGAAGCACATTCTTCTTGCTGAAAATCGTCCTCTTCAGAATTTAGTTCTTGCTCATTACAAGAGTCATGTTCACTGAGTATAACACTCTCGTCTTCGTACTCAGTATCACATATGTTACTATTCGCCTCGTCATACCATTGATTACAAATTTCCTCGAAATTTTGATCTAAAATATTCATGGAGTCTCCCAGACTCCTTAACGACTATAACTCGGAAACCGAAAAATTTACAAGAATGTCTTTTTAAGGCGTCAAACTAGACTGAAAGTTAAGAAGGTACTGAGAGCCAGGCACTTGTAAATGCATTTGAGTGGGCGTTACAGATCAAAGTACAGTGGGCGGAGTCTGATAGACTCCCTGTCAGCAGTTAAGGGTTAATTTAGAAAGAACGAATCATTTGAACGAATGAAATGAGCGTTTGTTCATTGTTTTTTCGGTAACCTAAGAATGAAATAGTATTACTGCTCCAAAACGTCTTTATATACATTGGTTTCAGCGACATTCCAATTCCACCACGGTGGAGAATTTCTTCAATCCGACAAAATAGGTATCTTTGATCTCCGTCTCTGGTGAAATTCGTGGTCATATTAAAAGAAATATACTTTGGGAGCTAATTTGGGCGAACATATAGATGAAGAAGCACATCATATCTTAATTCGTGGATCTTGAACATTACGGGTGTGGCATTATCATGAAGAAAAGTGTCTTTTTACGCGAATTTTTCTCTTTCAAGATGCCCAGAAGACTAGCCATAGCATTCTTCATTTATTGTTGGCCTCTTTGGAAGATAATAGACTTACCGTCGTCTCAAAACAACCAACGCCATTACTTTTCCGACAAACCTTCCTTGCGTTTAAACCTTCGCGCTCATTAGTCTCCGGTCATTTATCCCTTTATCATATATTTTGCGACCATTTATGGTATAGTAACGCTTTTATCTTGGACGTATGTGCGACCCCATTTGAATTCAGTCACCCCAACTTTTTATGGTCGTATATAAAAGAGAAGAACCGCCCGTAGCATTCGGCATTTGTTGGAGAATATCTGAATTTTTTAAACCTTTTATATATAAAAAGTTAATAACGACGCGTTTCTCAATATTCTCCATAGTAAAACAAACGTTCACTTTACGAAGCTGATACCAAGAAACTATTTTAGGGGACTATTCTACCCATCGGACTTTAAAATTTCACACTAGTAACTAGTGTATTATCGCTCTATATCTGAGTAGTGTATGTCACGTGTGGTTAAAATTTACCGTAGATTCTTTTTATTCGAACTTTAGGATGTTTAAAATGTTATATGCAGGAATTGCAGGAGGAAATTCTGTGTTCTGTCGTCTTAGACGATTGAAAATTTAGATATATTCGAGTATAAATGTTGAAAGCACTAATTTGGTCACAAATTTTACTTTGTTTGGCGATGTTTGGATTTATTACAAAGGGGAGTAGGATTTAGTACCCAGTTTTGTGAACGGTATATAGATTTTTCGGTTGTTTGTAAATATATTGAAGTTGCTAAATTACGATTAGGTTCCCCGTGTTGACGATTGTAAAATAGTTAAAGGAATTTAATATGAGAGTTTAATATTTTCTAGTAAATAATGGTTAATCCTGTTTTTAAATACATAATTGTTAAATTTAGTTTAATTCGAGTTAAAATTGGAAATTGTTACTTTGTAATTAAAATAACTTAAGGAAGCGTTGCTTGCAGATTTAAAACATTTGCGACTGTATGTCGGCAAGCCATTTTGAAAAATTAATTTAAGAAGACAAAGTGTGTGGTTTTTACAATACGTTGGTTTAGGATCGATTTTCCAAAGTTTAGAGGCGACGAAAACATCATATTACAGAACATTTTTCTCGACGATACAGTTAATGCTAGTGACGTAATTTTTTCAACTCGGTTCTCGAAACTCATCTCGTTTATACCGCGTTTGCGATTTGAAGGAATCACTTTCTATGAGTGGTGATTTGACGTGAAATGTATTACGGCGAAATCTGTTAAATTCGTAAGGTAGTCTAAATCAAACTGTAGACGAGAGAGGTGATGTGATATTGGATGTACTGAATTTGCTTATCTTCTACCGGGGTTATTGAAGCTATCGTAGGAAGTCATCCATTTGGGGATTTTAAAGAGTATTCAGCCACTCCGCAGACCTTATAGTGTTGTTTATCACAGTCAGAAGTGACATTTATACGGGTACATTGAGAAGGATTCGTGTTAAGTTAGTGCTATTTCCTTATTCTTGGGAGAAAACCGCGTTTTTTTGCGGATTCTTTTATCACAAGTTCAGTATAATCCGTTGCTTTTTCTCAAAGTCCATCCGCGTTCACAGCTATTCAAACAAATAAAAAAATTGCTGTAAATATAAATTTTCGGTTTAATAAAATTTGTGTACATAAAGGATAAAGAAGATATATTAAACCAGATGATACAGTTATTTAATCACTTGGTTTTGGCTTAAATAAGTTGCTGTATTGGGAGCTGTATCAAGAGAGATTCAAGTGTATTGGTGCCCACTGTTCAATTAGCAAGATGGTCAATCACACAAAAGTTAGCTATATCGCTGTGCAAAAGAAAGGGGAGAAATCAGAGTGGTCAATTGATGTAAACTAATGTAATTACTTCCACACATTTTGTTTTCTTAGTGTTTTTAATCAAGTTTTTTTTTAATTGTATTTGTCAGGCGGATAAATACGCTTTCTTTTGTTTATATTTTTGTACAAAAGCCCTTTAGGCGTTTGAAATTAAAGTGTAATCACCCGCGATTCATATCACTACATTCTGTGTGGTATTTGTATTATATACTGATTATGGTATACTAAAATTTTATACTACGACAATTTGCCAAATTTATGTTTTCGACGTTATTATTATTCCTTTAAGGAGTTTATTAAAATTAAGGTACTAAAGTATATGATTTTGGGAGTTTAAACCTTGCAAGTGTCAACCCGAATTTTGGGAGTATTATTTCGTACTGAGTGCGGAAGTATATGCGACCTCATTCGTTTGTCATCCGTATTATTATTTACGTAATACCAAATTTAAACGATTAGATATTTTGATTACGTTCAAGTTACCGAGTGGTTTATTTTTTTATAGTCTTAATGAAAGCTTTAACATAACATTTTGTGGAAGCTTTCCGTAATAGATTATTTGATATCTTGTTTTTTTTTTTGTAGATATAATTTTGTTTGAGTTTTAACGTAACGTAAATATAGAATAAATAAGATCGTTGACCGACCATCTGGTTTTTTAGCACGTCATTTTACTTCGATTACATGCAGATATTTTGAAGCTTTGTCGGAAACATCGGACCAAGGCATTTTATATTCGTTTACTAATAACTAAGTCTGAGAGTTTAGAGTAAAGTTGATTAACCTAGCAAAGACGCAAACTGGAAGATTATGTCACCACTTCTGGTTTACTTTGCTCTGTTGCCACACGTCAGTCGGAGGTCACTGGTTTAGTTAGCTATGAGACAAAGCGGAAGTTCTAAAGCTATCGACTTAGCACAGCAATAAACCCAAAGTTCATTGACCTCTTCAAGGGCATCGACACCTAATAAACCATTATGCTCATAGAATTCTTCAATTCGATTTTAGACCTTGAAATGTTCATAGAAATGCTGAAGTAGAACTCATTTAAAATTGGGTGTTACTAGCATTACCCGATCACCCTACTTGATATGAATAGTACTTAATATAAGTATTTTATATGTTTCAGTGGTATCCAGGCAGCCATGTTTTTAAACGGTTTACAGAATGTAATCTATGGGCCATGTGCCGCTCTTTATATTGGAATCCCCCGCATCTGTCTAGTGTTGGCTTAATCATGTGACTTCAAGGTCGATAAACAGCGCATGCGGTTTGTGTCTTGCTAAAACCTTGAAAAACATTTTTAGGAATTTTTAGACAACCTTCACTTCTAATTAACATTTCTTATTTTCCTTGCAGCTTAGCCACTCTTTCACCAACTTGCTTCTCTCAATCCGGACTTTCTTAATTGCTTCTACTACTACAGCAGCTCGAGAGTGATATTGAGAATCCTCCACATCATTTACACCTGCTCGTGATTCGTCCACTTCGTCTTGTGATTAAGCGAAAATACTATCTGATTTTTCACTTTGAGGGTTCGGGTAGTTGTTGCTTGCAGTGAGGTTAGCGCTTGACCTGGAAGTCAACTACAATGAGATAATATAAACTGTTTACTATACTTTCTCTCTACGATTGAGGTATGGTCAAGGAACCACAAGTGTTTGTACTGTAATCGCGAATATTCTTCCACCTTGTTTAATACGCTTTTTCTAAAATTAAAATAATATTTTTAAGTATAAATTAAAAATGATATTTTTAGGTGTTTGGCAATAGGGGAGTCCTTCAGATCACTAGCATTTCATCGCCAACATGACAGCTGGATTAGCGTTTCTGTTAGGGAAGTGCTCCGAAGCATTAGGAAACGTATGCTTCCAATTGTTATACTCTCTCAGAAGACCGTATGCCGAAGATTACAATGATTTGTGGAACCTCTCTAACAATATGCGAAGATGGCGGGTCACTTTATTATAATTACAAGAAGTTTCACTCTATCGTATTGCTGGCTATACTACCGATGTACGGTATAGGTTCATCGCAATTGATGTCGGTTCCTATGGTCGAAAAATCGATGTTAGGAAAGTATATCGATAATGGTAATTTTAACATCCCACCTGAAATTATTCTTCCAGGAACAGAAACGTAACAACCTTGCGTTTTTTTTTGACAGACATTTTCTTTGACTAGAAGGCTGACGAACTTGCCAAAATGCTGCTGCTGATGACTTAATAACTTCGGCATGGACATTGCATTATACGCTTCGAAATTCAAAAATCCGATTTCGTAACGAAAACACGGATGCCACCCCTCAATTGCAAATCTAATTCCATTAGCACCAATTATCCGCCATAAGATCATCCATAGCTGCTGCTTCGGTAAGAGATACCTTCAGAACTTATTTTATTGGTCCACATAGATCGGTGCAGAGAATGGAATAATCATAACTAATTATTGTTTCATATTATGAAAATTCTAATGGCGTAAAAATATGTTACACCCTGCCTCACTAAGTCTAAGACGTCATCATCTTCAGATTTTATTTACAATAATAAAATGTGTCCGGACACTGCAGTTCAGCTAAATGATTCCGATGTAATCAAATTCGGCAGATATGAACCGACTCCAGTCGCGACAGGTCTACGGAGCGGAACGGAGCCGCTCAGCTAAGCGGGTTCGAGAAAACCAGTCAGAATTAAAATAAAAAAATCAAATGGCGACGGTCGACGGACTGTCCGCTCTCCGCGACCAAATGTTCGAAGAAACCAGACCTTAACATGAGAAGTGAACCTTTTGCTTCTAAATGATATGAACATAACATAAATAAAAGAAACATTTTAAAGGCAAAACAAAGTAGCACCTAACTTTTTAAGCATGGGTTACTCTTGAGAGGTGAGATCTTCTGCACAGTCCAACTTTTTCGAAACGGTAAGAGCACTTAATTTCGAATCTACGTACTTAAATACAGTATAAGTAAAGACATGATTTTAATGATAAACCAAAAAAGCCCAACTTTTTTTTGAACATAGTTTGGTCTTGAGAAATGGACTCCTTGGCAGACGATACAGTTCAACTCTTTCGAAGAGTACCGTATTCGGGAGCAGTATACTTAGGTAAAATGTAAATATTAGAATCGAAAGAGCACTTTCTTCTGCTGACGTCACACCATTTTAATCATATTAATGGCACACCGAAATAGCACTTAATTTTTTAAACATAGGTTAGTTTTGAGAGGTGGGCGCCTATTGACGGCTCAGCCCAGCTTTATCGAAACGGTAGGTGAACTTAATTTTAAAACTAGACGTTTATATTAGTATGAGAACTTAGTTCTGGAGCAGGATATTTAGATAAAGTGTAACTAAGCGAACCATTTTAATGGCAAACCGAAATAGCACCTAACTTTTTATAAATAAGGACTGAGTCAGAAAAAAACGTTAACGTTGAAAAACTGCGATACCTTTCACACCAGTTTACAAAATGTTAATGCAGCAGGCTTTATTGCAAAAGAAGCTAAACTTTGCAGACAAACGTCAAGTTATCAAAAACTTCAAGGAAGAGCTCACATTAACTGGGAAACCTGAAAGTGACAGACCAGAAGTATTTCACTCGACAAAAAAGGTACGAACAGCTGTGTCTGAGATCTCAAATCGGAAATTGGCTCAAAAAGTGGGTTTGTCAGAAAAGTCAGTACGTAGAATTAATGTTAAGACTGGCTTCAAATGGTAAAAAGTGCAAACAATTCCAGACAGAAATTCAGAGAACACAGAGGCAAAAACACGAGCTAAAAAGTTGAGAGCTGATTTTTTAGAAAGCACAGATTGTTGCGTAATGGGCGATCAGACATACGTTCTTTGCAATTTTTCCCAACTACCTGCCCAAGGATTTCTTGGGCAGTTTCTTATTTGACAGGCGATCTGCAGCTGTGGAGAGAGAAACAAATCTTTTGTGGCATCTGTATCTGAAGGAATGTCTTCTAAAGAGATTGTTGCCTTTTCTGAGGTCTCTACTCTCGTTTGGCTGGATTTAGCCTCATGTCACTATTGCAAGGCGACCATAAAGTGGTATGAAGACAACATCGTTTAGGTGCCTAGGGAGGCTAACCCACCCAATTACGGCCTATCAAATGCCACTGGGCTTTTGTCAATAGGAACAAACAAACAAATCTCGAATACCACCATAAAATCCATGAAGTCTGATTAAAATAATGTTAATTGTGGATTATGCGGTAATAAATATCGTATCCGATAGTGTGACTCTTTTTAAAATTGACGCAGCTGTTCCAAAGTTATATACTGAGCTGGTAGCGTAGTGGTGACACGACCTGCTTAGCATTCGGGAGGTAATGGATTCGATTCCAGTTACCGTCTACCTAGTATGAGGTTTTTCAGGGGGTTTTCCTCATACACATGTAGAGGCATGGTCACTGCGTATATGCACACCATGAGCGGCTGCTTAGGCGAATGCCGGGGTAGTATTTTCCCCCTCAAACCCTAACTCCGTTACTTCCGATCTTATCCTGATCACACCCATCCTTAATGTTGGGAATCCATGATTGTGGCTGAAGGAGCTTGGAAAGCTCGAGCAGCCCGCCTTCCCCCTTGGAGAGGGAATGAAATACGTGGCCTTTTCCTTTTCTTCCTCCAAAGTTATGTCATTTTTTTCAATGTTCACGTGCTGTTGACGGAACAGCCTCCCAACTTTTTCAAAACCGTAAGTGTACTTAATTTGGAAACTAGCTATTTAGCTAAAGTATAAATAAAAGAATCATTTTAATAGCAAATAGGGACAATTTTTTTCGAACATACATTTACTTTTGAGAAGTGGAGTCCTCTGCTGATGACACAGTCCAATCTTTAGAAATGGGAAGAGCATTTAATTTTTAAGCATAGACGAATCTTCTGCTAACGACAAGTTTTTGTAAGCGGTAAGAGTTCTCAATCCGGAAAGTAGATATTTGCCTGGTGCAATACCACCACCTTTAGCATGGGCTCCTTAATATTGGTGCTTCAATTTTCTGAGCTCGGTAAGGGGTGCGGGTCACTTTCTCCTTTATTTCTTACGTACTCGCCAACACGCACTTGCCAAACGTGGCGTTTTAACGGCTAAACCCTTAAGATGACGAGTTCTAAAACAGATGCTATACCCCAGGTGAGTAGTGCGAGACGCCCACACTCTCACATTGATTCGTCCCAAGGATTCGGGGGGGGATTCGTCAATGCCAAAATCAAGACTAACAAGAGCAAGATCTGCCAGGAATAAAATTCTGCCCCATTCGAATGCCCAGGAGGGCAGGACTAAAGCGACCTCATCATCGAAAGAACCAACATCCGGATTCATTAATGCAACATACGTGCTATCAGATCGAATCTTAATGCTGTTCACCAACACCTTGAACAAGTGCAACCGGACATTCTGTTTCTATCAGAAACACAAGTCTCCCCTGGAAGCATTGATTTGCCTGACCTGCAATTTCCCAGATACAACCTCCACTCTAACTTTCGCCTTAAAGTCGGAGTATGTGCATATACCAAGGACAACGTAGGTTGTAAGAGGATGTCCACTTTGGAAAACTACAAATTTGACGAGATTTGGTTCAAACATTCTGGTCCCCAATTTGTGAAATTCTACTGTTGTTTGTATAGGTCTCCCAATGATAACAACTTCCAAGATCTTTTTGATTACCTTAGCCTGAAAATCACAGTTTCTATCTTGCGATATTTCAATTTTGGGAGATTTTAATGCCCACAATTCCAATTTGCTTCATTTTTCATCTACTACTAATCCCGCAGGTCATAGTGCAGAATCATTTGCTGTATCCTGTGATCTTACACAAATTATTTCCGAACCAACCAGAATTCTGACAACCCTAACCATACTCCACATCTCCTGGACCTATTCCTTAACTAACCCACTTGTCTATAAAACAAGAGTCCTTTCCTCACTTGGTCAATCAGACCACTGCCTAATCGAAATAACTTCCTTGTACCCAATCCCACTATTACTCGAAAACAGATATAACTATGTGGTATTTTAAATCAGCTAACTGGAGAGAACTGAGAGATTTTTTTGCAACCTTCCCCTGGCGTGAGTATAGCTTTAAATGGTCTTCCTCTTCAAAAATTGCTCTTTCAATAACTGAAGTTGTCCTGGTGGGTATGGAGTTATACATTCCCAAAAACATAATCGTGTAGGTCATGCCCGTTCCCAACCCTGGTTTAATAGGGCTTGCACTGATGGATTATCACAAAAGCATAAAATCAAATAAATCTATCGAAAATCACGCCAACTATATTTCCGTAAGGAATAGTTGCAAAAGTATCATCACCAAGGCCAAAAAGATGTTTGAAGAACGTAAATGCAAAGAATTAGTCTCCTGTCCTTTGGGTGGTCGTAAATTTTGGTCATTAGCTAAAGCGATAAGTAAAAACTTTCCTCCCATGACGTCTCGCGACGTCCTCATTTTCTACAATACGGTTATTTGCGGCGTTATTAAGCTCCACTTCATTTAATTCGAAGTCTGGATCGCGTGGTGTTTTTGCGATGTTGCGTAGAATAACGCAGCCTGCCTACTATTAGTTTAGGGATGTCTCCCAGCTTCACTCAAGTTTTGTCTTTCAGTATGGAAAATCTTTGCTTCAACTGTCCAAAGCAACGTTCAATACACATAGTCTCGTTTTTCAACAAATTATTGTATCGGATTTCTTGTGGTGGATTTGGGTTTCGATAAGGAGTCATTAAACAGGGCTCTATTCCATACCCTTCATCTGCCATGAGCAAAGTTCGTTGTGTAAACCGACGTATAAACGGCACAAATTCAGACATTTTCCAGATTTTGATGTCGGTTCCTATGGTCGAAAAATCGATGTTAGGAAAGTATATCGATAATGGTAATTTTAACATCCCACCTGAAATTATTCTTCCAGGAACAGAAACGTAACAACCTTGCGTTTTTTTTTGACAGACATTTTCTTTGACTAGAAGGCTGACGAACTTGCCAAAATGCTGGGATGACTTAATAACTTCGGCATGGACATTGCATTATACGCTTCGAAATTCAAAAATCCGATTTCGTAACGAAAACACGGATGCCATCAATTGCAAATCTAATTCCATTAGCACCAATTATCCGCCATAAGATCATCCATAGCTGCTGCTTCGGTGAGATACCTTCAGAACTTATTTTATTGGTCCACATAGATCGGTGCAGAGAATGGAATAATCAAACTAATTTTTTTCATATTATGAAAATTCTAATGGCGTAAAAATATGTTACCCTGCCTCACTAAGTCTAAGACGTCATCATCTTCAGATTTTATTTACAATAATAAAATGTGTCCGGACACTGCAGTTCAGCTAAATGATTCCGATGTAATCAAATTCGGCAGATATGAACCGACTCCAGTCGCGACAGGTCTACGGAGCGGAACGGAGCCGCTCAGCTAAGCGGGTTCGAGAAAACCAGTCAGAATTAAAATAAAAAATCAAATGGCGACGGTCGACGGACTGTCCGCTCTCCGCGACCAAATGTTCGAAGAAACCAGACCTTAACAGAAAGTGAACCTTTTGCTTCTAAAATATGAACATAACATAAATAAAAGAAACATTTTAAAGGCAAAACAAAGTAGCACCTAACTTTTTAAGCATGGGTTACTCTTGAGAGGTGAGATCTTCTGCACAGTCCAACTTTTTCGAAACGGTAAGAGCACTTAATTTCAATCTACGTACTTAAATACAGTATAAGTAAAGACATGATTTTAATGATAAACCAAAAAAACTTTTTTGAACATAGTTTGGTCTTGAGAAATGGACTCCGGCAGACGAAAGTACCGTATTCGGGAGCAGTATACTTAGGTAAAATGTAAATATTAGAATCGAAAGAGCACTTTCTTCTGCTGACGTCACACCATTTTAATCATATTAATGGCACACCGAAATAGCACTTAATTTTTAAACATAGGTTAGTTTTGAGGGTGGGCGCCTATTGACCCAGCCCAGCTTTATCGAAACGGTAGGTGAACTTAATTTTAAAACTAGACGTTTATATTAGTATGAGAACTTAGTTCTGGAGCAGGATATTTAGATAAAGTGTAACTAAGCGAACCATTTTAATGGCAAACCGAAATAGCACCTAACTTTTTAAAATAAGGACTGAGTCAGAAAAAAACGTTAACGTTGAAAAACTGCGATACCTTTCACAGTTTACAAAATGTTAATGCAGCAGGCTTTATTGCAAAAAAGAAACTTTGCAGACAAACGTCAAGTTATCAAAACTTCAAGGAAGAGCTCACATTAACTGGGAAACCTGAAAGTGACAGACCAGAAGTATTTACTGACAAAAAGGTACGAACAGCTGTGTCTGAGATCTCAAATCTTGGCTCAAAAAGTGGGTTTGTCAGAAAAGTCAGTACGTAGAATTAATGTTAAGACTGGCTTCAAATGGTAAAAGTGCAAACAATTCCAGACAGAAATTCAGAGAACACAGAGGCAAAACACGAGCTAAAAAGTTGAGGCTGATTTTTAGAAAGCACAGATTGTTGCGTAATGGGCGATCAGACATACGTTCTTTGCAATTTTCCCAACTACCTGCCCAAATTTCTTGGGCAGTTTCTTATTTGACAGGCGATCTGCAGCTGTAGAGAAACAAATCTTTTGTGGCATCTGTATCTGAAGGAATGTCTTTAAAGAGATTGTTGCCTTTTCTGAGGTCTCTACCTCGTTTGGCTGGATTTAGCCTCATGTCACTATTAACGACCATAAAGTGGTATGAAGACAACATCGTTTAGGTGCCTAGGGAGGCTAACCCACCCAATTACGGCCTATCAAATGCCACTGGGCTTTTGTCAATAAACAAACAAACAAATCTCGAATACCACCATAAAATCCATGAAGTCTGATTAAAATAATGTTAATTGTGGATTATGCGGTAATAAATATCGTATCCGATAGTGTGACTCTTTTAAAATTGACGCAGCTGTTCCAAAGTTATATACTGAGCTGGTAGCGTAGTGGTGACACGACCTGCTTAGCATTCGGGAGGTAATGGATTCGATTCCAGTTACCGTCTACCTAGTATGAGGTTTTCAGGGGTTTTCCCTTCACATGTAGACATGGTCACTGCGTATATGCCACCATGAGCGGCTGCTTAGGCGAATGCCGGGGTAGTATTTTTCAAACCCTAACTCCGTTACTTCCGATCTTATCCTGATCACACCCATCCTTAATGTTGGGAATCCATGATTGTGGCTGAAGGAGCTTGGAAAGCTCGAGCAGCCCGCCTTCCCCCTTGGAGAGGGAATGAAATACGTGGCCTTTTCCTTTCTTCCTCCAAAGTTATGTCATTTTTTTCAATGTTCACGTGCTGTTGACGGAACAGCCTCCCAACTTTTTCAAAACCGTAAGTGTACTTAATTTGGAAACTAGCTATTTAGCTAAAGTATAAATAAAAGAATCATTTTAATAGCAAATAGGGACAATTTTTTCCATACATTTACTTTTGAGAAGTGGAGTCCTCTGCTGATGACACAGTCCAATCTTTAGAAATGGGAAAGCATTTAATTTTTAAGCATAGACGAATCTTCTGCTAACGACAAGTTTTTGTAAGCGGTAAGAGTTCTCAATCCGGAAAGTAGATATTTGCCTGGTGCAATACCACCACCTTTAGCATGGGCTCCTTAATATTGGTGCTTCAATTTTCTGAGCTCGGTAAGGGTGGGTCACTTTCTTTATTTCTTACGTACTGCCAACACGCACTTGCCAAACGTGGCGTTTTAACGGCTAAACCCTTAAGATGACGAGTTCTAAAACAGATGCTATACCCCAGGTGGAGGGAGACGCCCAACCTCCTTGATTCGTCCCAAGGATTCGATTCGTCAATGCCAAAATCAAGACTAACAAGAGCAAGATCTGCCAGGAATAAAATTCTGCCCCATTCAATGCCCAGGAGGGCAGGACTAAAGACCTCATCATCGAAAGAACCAACATCCGGATTCATTAATGCAACATACGTGCTATCAGATCGAATCTTAATGCTGTTCACCAACACCTTGAACAAGTGCAACCGGACATTCTGTTTCTATCAGAAACACAAGTCTCCCCTGGAAGCATTGATTTGCCTGACCTGCAATTTCCCAGATACAACCTCCACTCTAACTTTCGCCTTAAAGTCGGAGTATGTGCATATACCAAGGACAACGTAGGTTGTAAGAGGATGTCCACTTTGGAAAACTACAAATTTGACGAGATTTGGTTCAAACATTCTGGTCCCCAATTTGTGAAATTCTACTGTTGTTTGTATAGGTCTCCCAATGATAACAACTTCCAAGATCTTTTTGATTACCTTAGCCTGAAAATCACAGTTTCTATCTTGCGATATTTCAATTTTGGGAGATTTTAATGCCCACAATTCCAATTTGCTTCATTTTTCATCTACTACTAATCCCGCAGGTCATAGTGCAGAATCATTTGCTGTATCCTGTGATCTTACACAAATTATTTCCGAACCAACCAGAATTCCTGACAACCCTAACCATACTCCACATCTCCTGGACCTATTCCTTACAACTAACCCACTTGTCTATAAAACAAGAGTCCTTTCCTCACTTGGTCAATCAGACCACTGCCTAATCGAAATAACTTCCTTGTACCCAATCCCACTATTACTCGAAAAACAGATATAACTATGTGGTATTTTAAATCACCTAACTGGAGAGAACTGAGAGATTTTTTTGCAACCTTCCCCTGGCGTGAGTATAGCTTTAAATGGTCTTCCTCTTCAAAAATTGCTCTTTCAATAACTGAAGTTGTCCTGGTGGGTATGGAGTTATACATTCCCAAAAACATAATCGTGTAGGTCATGCCCGTTCCCAACCCTGGTTTAATAGGGCTTGCACTGATGGATTATCACAAAAGCATAAAATCAAATAAATCTATCGAAAATCACGCCAACTATATTTCCGTAAGGAATAGTTGCAAAAGTATCATCACCAAGGCCAAAAAGATGTTTGAAGAACGTAAATGCAAAGAATTAGTCTCCTGTCCTTTGGGTGGTCGTAAATTTTGGTCATTAGCTAAAGCGATAAGTAAAAACTTTCCTCCCATGACGTCTCGCGACGTCCTCATTTTCTACAATACGGTTATTTGCGGCGTTATTAAGCTCCACTTCATTTAATTCGAAGTCTGGATCGCGTGGTGTTTTTGCGATGTTGCGTAGAATAACGCAGCCTGCCTACTATTAGTTTAGGGATGTCTCCCAGCTTCACTCAAGTTTTGTCTTTCAGTATGGAAAATCTTTGCTTCAACTGTCCAAAGCAACGTTCAATACACATAGTCTCGTTTTTCAACAAATTATTGTATCGGATTTCTTGTGGTGGATTTGGGTTTCGATAAGGAGTCATTAAACAGGGCTCCATTCCATACCCTTCATCTGCCATGAGCAAAGTTCGTTGTGTAAACCGACGTATAAACGGCACAAATTCAGACATTTTCCAGATTTTACTGTCATGGGCGGACCCTGACCGTTGTACACCTACACTTGTAAATTTGTCCTGCGCATCGCACGTTGTTGGTACATTGATGCTAGCATCGCTTTATATATTCATCTCCAAATTCGGAAGGCTTTCGAATAGGGACATGTGTACAATCTAGAACTCCAACTGCGACTGAAAACGAATCAACTTGCTACCAAGCACGCTGGGTTTCACGTATTTTCTCATTGAAAGATGGAAACATTCATAGATTTGCTTTCTTCCAGATTTTATTCGTTTACTTCAACAATTGTTTTTGACATAGTACTTTGGTGATTTCCTATTATTTCTCCAACGCCGTTTTGGTAACACGGATCAGCGATATAACGTAAACACTTTCATTTTCTGGAACGGTGATAATGCACCACCTCGTATCTCATTATTCTGCTCACCAAAGAAATGCATAGTTCACATTTTTATTTTGGTATTGATTTCCCTGACTTTCCATGACTTAATGACAAAATTTCCCGGAGTATCGACTCCTAATACACAGGAAAGAATTCAATAATATTCATTTTTTTTAAATCGGTCTGCACCATCTCCATAGCCGTCCATCACGCTCCTTTTTATTATTACGTACTTAAGGGCTAGTTAATTACCATATTCTTAAATGACATATTTAAAAAATAATGTAAGTTACGAATAACGTCTTCTACACCAAAGAAAAAGGAAAAATAAAAAATAAGAAAGAATTAAGTCTTCTACTTAAAAATGATAAACTTAATTTAGTAATTTGTTACTTATTAACCAATCATACTGTATGAAACAAACATTTGTGCAGATGTTGTACTAGGTATTTTGTCATTCTTAATAAATCTCTCCAAGAAAATGAAGGATAAATCACATCGATGTTTATAACATCAACAACTGCGCGCAAACAACATAGTTGAAAATCACCTGACTTTTCTATAAAACTGACTGTTTTCCCTGATTTTCCAAAGTGTTCCCTGACCTTTTTCAAATTCTCTGACTTTCCCTGATTTTCCCAGACTATCAAGAAAGTGTGAACCATGAAATGGTTAGATAACTAATGCACGTTTGCTTCGTTGAAACGAAAAAGGTGTCTAAAATCATTCGGTGATGTTTCTGCGGGTCTTTTGTAACGTTTTCGGCTCTTACATTATTTAGAAACGCCCTAATTACCATACACGTGCAGCTTCCCCGGGCGCGAAGTCTGCACAGGAGGTACGTTCAGAAAAATGAAGCTTTCGCTATAGGCTCCTAGCAAAAGCACAACTTTATTCATATAATCCTGAAGTATTTGCTTATGGTGCAGCAAATGCCTTTCCTTTGGTTGTAAAGCAAGTGCTACAAACTTATTTATCATATACTTCTAAGGTTTTGCTTCTTGAATTTGAAGTAAAAGCATTTGTTACGTTTTATTTATGAGAACTAATGTCACACCGTACAAGCACCTAGTTCTTTACTCCTGATAGTGAGATGGTATCGTTGACGATAAAGTACATCCTTTTCTAAACTACTTAATAAGGACACAGGAGATTTGGATAGTGTGTCAATAAACAGCTCACTTTAGTGACAAAGAGGATTGCACTTAGTTTTGTGGTACATTTTATGTACAAAATGTTTTAGTATAGTTAGTTTTAAATTTGGGGAGGAACGGAGTCTAATTTACCTCCAATAATTACATATCTTTAGTTGTTTTGTTAGAATGCTTCCATGTTAGTAAATTCACTCAGGTATACTATTCTTATTCCTGCGGACTGCTTACGCGTCTTCCTCCTTCTTAACCCTGTTGAAATGCACCTCACCCTTGACTACTGATAGGGAAGGTGTTCAAAGTATATAATTACCTGCGATTATCTTTTCCCCTATAATTGGAGGAGTGAGAAGATAATTCTTCACAACTTATAGACGGCAAAGTTGTATATTAATACAGTTATCTTGATTATACACAATTATCTTATGCAGTTTATACATTTTTAAATAAACACAAATTTAATGTTTATTATCATTTATTATTAACATTTACAAAATATTCATTTATAATTGACACCGGGCGTGAATTATCAAAATTCTAATAAATCGTATTTACAGACATGTAATTATAACATTGCGTTGCACATTGTCTTATAGTATATTCTTCCTTAACTGCAAAATCAAAATTTAAGCTAACTTTTGCCTTCGTTACTATCTTTGTTCTCAATTGTAATTGGTTAACCCTAAAAGTAAACAATTAATGTCGGGAGAGCTAACAGAGCCATTATCGTTATTTATTGTTACCCTGAAATTGAATAAAAGAAACTTAAAGGATGGAAACGTAAGTTGTCACGGTTCGCGACAATAATAAAACAGATTTGATAAATAAATATTAAATTAAATAACAAAGAAATAACTAACTCGGAAAGCTAAATTAAAAATAAATGAAGCATTTGGTCGCAAATAAATAACAGTGAGCCAGGAATCGTGTAGGCAGCAATCTGGTTGAAACGTGATGTGATTAAGGGTATGTAAGTGAAAAATGTATATGTATATGTACATTGAAATATTCATACAGTAAGTATGCCATCTATTATTTATGTCTTTCTTGACTCTGTCTATACTTCTACTTCTTCCTTCCCTACATGTCGAGGCAGTGGACAAATAACTGTCCGGTAGTAGGACGATACCGTTAGTAGGTAATGCTACATCCTCCGGGGCACGATTTGGCCAGTAACCGGTCTGCTCGTTATGGTATTACTCAAGAGAACAATACAATTGCCTCGGATGGACCTGGTATAGGGCGGTCAAGGTCGAAACAGACAGGCCCGTTGCTGACGACTGTGCAAGGAATGAATTTGAAATTGCGAATGTAATGTACGAAAGACACCTTGATATTCTGTGTGTTCGGAGACAAAGTGCAAAGGAAAGTTGTAGAGATGGAGGATGGCAGTCTAGCACTATGGTCAGGAGTTGAGACTGAAGTGCATGGCGCAAAAGGAGTTGAGGTGATCGTAAGTGAAAGAGCGAAAAGATGTGTTAAACAGTACGAATTGGTATCTCCTCGGTAATATGGGTTAGAATGAAAGTGGAGTTTCGAAGAATTTTCTTATTGCATGCTATGCACCGGTGAATGGAGAAAGAGACCAGGAGCGAGAACTTCTGGAATGAAGTAGAGAACGTGTTGAACGTATGTAAGCCAAACGAAAGAGTGATGATAGTGGGGATATGAACGGATGGGTGGGTGTACAGAGAGAACATAGTGAACGCGTTCTAGGAAAGTTCGGAGACCAAAGAGTCAATGAGAATGGTGAACAGCTCTGGTGAACATCTGTGTGGAGAGAAGAAGTATGATAGACTTGATAGTGTATGATGAACGGCTTAGAAACCTGGTGAAAGACACAAAAGTAATGCGCGGATCGGATGACCACTTTTGGTTGTATCGAGAGTGTGTTTAGGGCAAAAGTGGGTTGGAGAAGGAAAGCAAACGTAGTGCGAACGTCCAGAATTAGGGTAGACAAACTAGTGGATAATGGTGAGAATGAAATACGCAGATGCTGTGAATAAAGAGTTGAATGTGAATGAAACAGTGTGGAACGAACAAATAAAAGACACTGACGTTGAAAGTGCATGGATAAGCTTGAAAACTGTGTTGTCAATTGTGCCGTGCGAATATGTGGAAGAGATGTAGGTAGACAGAAAAATGTGCTTGGTGGAATGAGTCGGTAAAAAGGCAGTATGTAAGAAAAAGATGCGTACATGGCAATGATTGCTGCAAAAATGAGACTGAGAACAGCGATTGTATGAGGTGTACAGATTAAGAAACAAAGAAGCGAAGGAGGCAGTGAGAATAAATAAAGAGGAAGTGATGGCTGTGGAAGGAGAGAAAATGCAGAATGATTTTGCGGGAAACAAAAAACTCTTCTCGACATGGGTCAAAAATATAAAACGTTGCCCAAAACAGAACGCTGCAGGAGTGATGAATATGAGCAACGAAATGGTATGGGACGATCGTGAAGTGAGGAAATGCTGGAAAGAATATTTCGGAAATCTGTACAGTAGTGAGGAAAGTAAGACTGAAGGGTTAAATAAGGAGAATGTAGAAGGAGTGATGAATGAAACTGAGAAGGATATTGTGATAAATGAGATCGAGAAATGGTAAGGTTGAAAAACGGCAAGGGAGCAGGCGTAGATGAAATTACTGGTACAATGCTAAAGCATGGGGGTGTAAGGCTTATACGAAGGTTGTGTGAATTATTCAATGTATGCCTCATGAGTGGAAAAGTTCCCAGGGATTGGAAGAGCGCGATCATTGTACCACTGTATAAGGGTAAGGGAACAAGAGTGATTGTAAGAACTACAGAGGAATAAGTTTGCTCAGCGTGCCTGGTAAAGTATTTGGAAGAATACTGATTGATAAGAGTACGAGAAACTACACAAACTAAGATTTGGGATGTGCAGGGTGGCTTCATGCCAGGGAGAGGATGTGTCGATCAGATGGTTGCTCTCCAGCAGGTGATCGAAAAGTGTTTAAGGGTAAAAAGGAAGCTGTACTGTGCGTTTGTAGATCTGGAGAAAGCATACGACAGAGTGAATAGGGAGAATCTGTGGGAAATATTAAATGAATATGGCGTAAATGAAGGTCTCATAAATGGAATAAGGGCAGTATACAACGGTAGTCGGGCATGTGTTAGGTTGAGAGGAGGTGTGAGTGAATACCTTAATATTGAGCAAGAAGTGAGACAAGCAAGCGTGATGTCACCGTGATTGTTCAATGTATACATGGATAAATGTGTTAGACAAGCATGTATCGATACAAATGGTGTAATAGTTGGAGACGTAAATGTATGACTTCTGGTGTATGCAGATGACACAGTCTTATTAAGTGACAGTGCGGATGAGCTACAAACCGCTTTGAGCAAGTTTGATATAGTCTGTAAGAGCATGGACCTAAAAGTAAACGTGAACAAAAACTAAGATTGTGGTGTTCAATCGGGAAGGTGGAAAGGAGAGTAGAGTATTTACTCTGCAAGATGAAATTGTGGAGCAAGTGGACGAGCTGGTATATCTGGGTAGAATGTTTACTGCAGATGGTACAATGGAGGGCGAGATTGGACGAAGGGTTAATGATGGAAGTAAAGTGATTGGAAGTATGTAGACGATAATGATGAAACGAAAGCATGAGTCTAGCTGCGAAATGAGCAATCTATAATGACGTGTTTGTCCCGTCAGTACTGTATGGAAGTAAGACATGGGTATGTCAAAAAAGCACCGAAAGAAAATTAAATTCCGTGGGTATGGATTCCTGAGAAGCGCATGTGGGATAAGATAAAGAATGAATGCATAATGACGGAGTGTGGCGAGGAAAATACGATGATGGAAAGATATAAAAGTAGTACATTACGTTGGATTGGTCACATTGAGAGAATTAACAACGCACCATTAACGAAGAAAATATATGTGGGTGAAGTTAGAAAAAAGGCTGGACCTGGTAGGTCGCGTAAAACTTGGCTGAATGTAATAGAATGTATGTTAAAGGAAAGAAAGATTAAGGAGTTTTAAAAATAAAAGGGCATGTCAGAGACAATGTATGAATCTTGCGGAAGCTAGGAAGGTATGCGAAGATAGGAAAGCATGGAGAAAGATTGTGAAGAAAATAATAAGAGGCAGGGATTGTTTTGCCTACTCCGCAAGGGAATGGCGTGAAGGTTAAGTTAAGTTAATAGGTCAAAAAGTATTTTCGCATATAGTATGTATAAAATTTCTTTGGCTGTACTATTTGTATCTGGCTGGTTTTGATGAGATTAAAAAGGAACAAATTAGTAAACTGTTGTTTACAGCTATGTTTCATTTGTTTCTTTCTGTCAAAATGAGTGAATCTAATGAAGAAATGAGACATTTTAAAATTTTATTACAAAAAGGAAAAATGTAACGCAAGCCGCGAAATGGACCTAATGCAGTGTCAGTAAGAGTAGCACAAAGTTGGTTTAAGCGTTTTCAATCAGGAATTTTGATGTCAAGATGTACCTCCCTCTGGTCGCCCTGTAATGGATAAAATGGACGCCATTTTGAAAAACTGGAGCAAGATTGGCATATCAGTAGTTACAACGTAGCTGAATAACTGGAAATTGACCACAGAAGCAGTTTTGACCCATTTGAAAAAAGCTGGGTACACAAAAAAGCTCGGTATTTGGGTGCCACACGAGCTCACTGAAAGAAACCTAATGAACCGTGTACTCATTTGCGATTGTTTATGGAGACGTAATGAAACCGAATCGTTTTTGAAGAGATTGATAACTGGTGATGAAAAGTGGATCACGTACGACAAGAACGTGCGAAAAAGGTCGTGGTCAAAGGTCGGTCAGGCTTCACAGACTGTGGCAGAGCCCAGGTTAACTCGCAATAAGGTGATGCTGTGTCTATGGTCGGATTGGAAGGGCATTGTTATGAGCTTTTACCGCTGGGCAGAACCATCGATTCGGATCTCCACTTCCACCAATTGATTAGATTAAAGCAAGAAGTTGAGAGAAAACGTCCGGAATTGAGCAATAGAAAGGGGTGTGGTTTTTCATCACGATAACGCTAGACCACATACATCTTTAGCCACTCAGCAAAAATTAAAAGAGTTTGGCTGGGATGTGTTAACATCAAGAGAGGGCTGCCAAAACAACTTGTTGCGTTTTTTTTTTAGAAGTCCCAAAATTTCTACAGCAACGGGACCATGACACTACCTACAAGATGGCAAAAAATCATCGAATAAAATGGCACATATGTATATACTATAATTAAATTTAAATAAACTGAAAAAAAAATGTCCTGAGTTTTCTTATAAAATGCGAAGAATCTTTTTCCCTACCTAATATTATTTGTAACGTAAATCACATTTCATTTAATGATTTTTACATAACACTTTACAACAAAAAAGTATTCCGAAATGAACTTTTTGTTTATATTTATGCATTTTAGTGAACGCATTGATTCATGGCTTATCTAATCGGAAAGTAGATTATGAGTAATGCGATTTATCAATTCGTTAGCCTCTTAAAAGTGTAAAACAATCTCTTGTTAGTTCTCGTCAACGTCGCACCGTTGTAATTTACAATAAAATAAAACCGTGTACTTTTTTAAGAAAAGATTGCAATTAGAAAATTGAATATACATTATAAAAACTAGATAATAAATGTAAAAAACAGAGCGCAGTAGGGTAGGTAGTGAAACAATCGAAAGGAATGAATATATAATTAAGGAGAGGAGTGAATAAGGGGTGAATAGACTAATTATGACTCCGTATACATCCATTTAAATTAATTTTTTCCTTTATAACTAAAGATAGTTGCGATATGAACTATAATTAATGGTTAACATTTTCTAATTCGGCAATTAATCCGAATTTTTGACATAGCGACATGCAAACAGACGAATGATGCCAAAATATTTTCTGCTCAGACAGTTATGTAATATGAATATTTCAACAATAATCGCCAAAGACAAATGTAATTAAAATTTCTAAAAAATATACAAGAGGTTAAGTACTGTTGGATACACTTCGTGAACTCACTATTTTAATTAAGTATATTAATTAAAGTTCTTTGTTAACTTCACCGTCATGCTGATGTTTTTTAATTAAGAGATATTTTTTACGTGTATAAATTAATGAATGAAAATTCAGAAATGATATATGAAGGAGGACAAATTTGAAGACTCATGACGTATGTCGCAAAAGCCTACTATTTTACTACTAAAAAAAGAACTTTTGATTCTGTAATGACACGTATTAAGAGTTTAATTGGTTTGGCAAGTTGGGTAGTATATGACGTAGCACCCCTGTCTGTCTAGACGATTGGGGTTGGGGCAGGCCACGGCGCAAGCACGGATATGCATGCACACCGGAAGTGTGAGCCGCCTGCGTTTATGCGCAAGCTTACAACTCCCATTGCATTTCTTTCAATTCTCAATTTTGCATCTCAATTAAAGTTTAGAACGTACTCGCATTTCGTCTTTTCTGTGTGTTTAAAATATGATCATGAGAGTGCTAGTGACCAATTTCATCATGTTGCTGCGGCCAATAATAATATTTGTATTTCGTACACGGTAGCAACTAAGACAAAACCTGATTCACACAAACGAAAATTAGTCATAAATTAATTATTCGAGATATAAACGAATCCTAAACCCGCATTTATACAATTTTATTCTCTGTCTCAATCACATCCCCAAATAGTTCATTAACAAAAAGCCTTTGTCAAAAATTTGCAGCTGCAAAATTGAAGTAGGTCATGATCACGAAATATGACAAATTTGCTGCATCATCAACAAAAACCTACTGATCAACTACATTTCTACCTGTGCAGGTATAAAACTAAATAATCCAGGTTTAAAATCAACAAAAAGAATGAATAATGGTTTTGGCCGTATCCGGAATTTTAATACACTAACGTACTTTTAAATAAAAGGCACACTGGCCTATTATTTTTAGCTAAATTATTCTAGAAACTTACTTTTGCTTGTAATAGATCCAGTAAATTAAAAAAAAAACACCAACAAAAAAAATGGTCTAAATCACGATAAACGCACTATTTTAAAACATCGTACTTGCCGGCTACCACTATAATGAAAGAATGGTAGAACGAGCACATGTCTGGCATGAATTCGCCACATAAAATCTACGCCGCCGTACAATTTATACGTTATCCTTTTTTAATACATAGTATGAAGAGAAGCAGAAAAAGGCTGATGCTTTCTGACAATACGATCCAATAATGTGATTTTCAAGCCTAGCAACCGTTGCCATCTCAACCACCGTCTTATAAATGGACAACTAGAATTTATCAGTCAGTCAGTCTCTACCATGTTGCCTTTTTTTTTTATGTATGTATATAAATAAATTCCTTTAACATTCTTTCAAACTTTGACAATGATACAGCAAATTTAACTTTTTATTTATTTAAACGTAAGCAGTAGTTTAAAAATTTGCTTTACCACGAAATTAGGCAAAACACTAGCATTAACACAATATGGTAAATTTTTTCAAGTGTGCAATTAGGGCCGTATTTAAATTTAGTCATTTACACATATATGAAAAGCATTCACATACATAAATTGTAGTAATGTAGTGTGGCTAATGCAACAATACTTCTAAACTGAATTTCTCACTTTCACAGTCCGCAATCTTTTGTAATTTTTAATGTTTGTAACTTGACAAGAAAATTTACTTTAGGGTTTACACGGTTACGTTGAGATACACCAAATTTATTTGCTAATTATAAAATTTATAAATGTATTTAATGACCACAAGCTTATATTAAAACAGTATTTTAATTTCCCCTAATCATGTACTAATTAGTAATAACCATTTGCATTAAATTTTGCAGAAGTCCCCTTACACGCCATCTTTACATTCACGAATGGCTTGGGTTTACCACATAATTTAGTAAAATAAGCTACTTTTACCTAGCAAAAGGTATGCGTGTGCGTGTGTGTGGTGTGTGTGTGGGGGGGGGGGGGGGGGGGAGGTATGTTAGTATACTCCAGAACGAAAACACCTACGTACTTTTATTGTATACCGGGTGTCCGTTTTCAAACCTGGCCCTAGGGATTTAACATTGATTTTAACATTTTTGTGAATTCCCGCTCGTCAATTTGGGCTACAACAAATATTTTCGTATCAATGGAATGAGAAAATTATTACGCATCGAATGACATCAAAAATTAAATTTTTAAATTTTTATTGAAAAATTCTAATTTTATTACACACACTATGAAGGAATTTGCTAATAAATATTATAGCAGGAGTGGGCTAAAAACAAAACTTATAACATGTAATCAAATAACCCTCCATTCTGCTATAAGTAATATCCAAGCCTGTTATAAAACGAATTTCGAACATTAAACAACTGCCTTTCGTTTATTAACCCACACTCTGCAACGATTGTTTCCCTCATAGAATTAATATTTGGGTGGCGTTTTTTATAAATCTTACTTTTAAGGCGGCTTCATAGAAAATAGTGGCAAGGTGCTAAATCAATAGATCTGGCTGGCCAGTTTATGGTACCACCTCTGCTAATTCAACGATTTGGAAATGTATCATTTAAATGATTTCTGACATCTATACGGTAATGCGTGGGGCAGCCGTCGTGTTGAAACCAGATCTTCTGATTTTCTCTTGCAACTTCCTTCAAAGTAGAACCTACCTTATTCACTAAAAGTTCTAAATAAGTTTCAGCGTTTAAATTTCCATTACTGTCAAATGGGCCGATAATTTTATTATTACAAATTTCAGCACAAATATTAATTTTTGAGGGTATTTGGTTCTTGTAGATAAATTGATCTTTGGGTTTTCTTGAGCCCAGTATCGAGTGTTTTTCATGTTGGGTTCATTGTTTAACGTAAACGTGCATTCGTCCGTAAAACAAATTGACGATATAAAGTGAAGTAGTACTCCGATACTTGTCGCCACCATTTTGTTTTTTGACGCCATAGGCCAAGCCCACTTTCACACGTCCATTTCCCGCCCCTTTTATGATGGCGTCTTTTCGGGGGCCATTTTCAGCCCCTTTATAGAATATTCACCCTAATTAGGACCCTTTTGGTTGTATTAAGAGCCTTTTTGGTAGTGCAGCCCCTGGAAGGTAGGCAAATGCGTGCGCATACAATGTTCTGATTGGTGGCCTTAAGGACAGCCCATTTTACTTGATTGATTCTGAGCTCTGATTGGAGGCTTAAGGCTTTACATTGGTTACGGCGGAAAATTTGAAATTTTCTAATAAGGGGCCCTACTGCTAACGTGAAAGACAGCTATATGAACTTGTGTTAGGGTCTGCGCCCTCTTGTCGTGGCCCCATTGGCTGGAAATAATATTATAATAATAAGGGGGCTCTAATGCTATCTCATACGACAGCTATAAGAACCTGTTAGGGTCTGCTCCCTCTTGTCGTGGCACCCTTGTTACGAAACTTGAATTTGCTTGTAAGGCCGTCTAGTGATGTATGGACTAATGTCTGTTTTAGCTATAAGAACTTGTGTTAGGTCTGGCGCGCCATCTTGTCGTGGCCCCCTTGTTGCGAAACCTTTAATTTGTTTGTAGGGCCATCTAGTGGTGTATGGACTAATGAATATTTTTTCTGTAATATATAGTGTAATATGTACTATTTTAAACTTTAAGTCTTCGCTCCATAATAATTACAGGAATCTACATCTACTTTTTAAAAACAAATCAGTAAATGGAACCACGCACACAAACAGTCCTAACGGTGTCTTATGAGAGAGAATGCGGGCCCCATACTATTTCCAATTTCCAGCCATCACAGTTAAATCTACATTTTAAAATGTACTACTAGCTGGAGCCATGATCAACGTCTATTACAGAAAACATTCATTAGTTTTAAAATACACCACTAGATGGCGTCACAAACAATTAGGGGCCCCGACAATGGCGAATACCTGAGAAATTCCGGAGGCCTATAACTGTCTTATGAGATAGTGTGTGGGTCCCTTATTAGAATACTATTTCAAATTTCGAGTTTTCCCGCCATAATAAACAAGGGGGCCCGGCAAGGGGGCGAAGACTGGACAAGGCGCAAAGTCCTTAGAACAAGTTCCGGATTCCTATTGCTGCCTTATGCGATAGTATGCGGGCCCCGTTATTAGAATATTCTTTCAAATTTCTAATTTTCCCGCCATAATAAATAATGGGGTCGGGGTCGAAGACCCGACAAGGAAAACCCAAGAGCAAGTTCCGGAGACCTATAGCTGTCTTATAATGTTCTGATTGGTGGCCTTAAGGACAGTCCATTTTACTTGATTGATTTCTGATTGGTCCATAGTCTCCACCCAGCTTCTGAGCTCTGATTGGAGGCTTAAGGCTTTACATTGGTTACGGCCCTACTGCTACCGTGTAAGACAGCTATATGAACCTGTGTTAGGGTCTGCGCCCTCTTGTCGTGGCCCCATTGGCTGGAAATAATATTATAATAATAAGGGGGCTCTAATGCTATCTCATAAGACAGCTCTAAGAACCTGTTAGGGTCTGCTCCCTCTTGTCGTGGCACCCTTGTTACGAAACTTGAATTTGCTTGTAAGGCCGTCTAGTGATGTATGGACTAATGCCTGTTTTAGCTATAAGAACTTGTGTTAGGTCTGGCGCGCCCTCTTGTCGTGCCCCCCTTGTTGCGAAACCTTTAATTTGTTTGTAGGGCCATCTAGGGGTGTATGGACTAATGAATATTTTTTCTGTAATATATAGTGTAATATGTAATGTATATTTCTAGGACTAATAAGAGATTGTTTGTGGCGCCATCTAGTAGTGTATGGATTAATGAAAATTATCTGCAATAGAAGTTGATCATGCACGCCTCTCTCTTTCTCTCTCTCGTTTATCCGTTTCTCTCTCGGCTCTTTCTCAAACAAGCAAATCAATCAATCAATCAGATCAATCTCAATCAATCAATCAACTAAATCAATCTCAATAAAACCAGATCACACCTTACAGTTTGCGTAAGCCAGCTCATTGTTCAAAAAAATACTGATTTGGTTTAATTAATTACAGCTTGCTTGCTCAGCCACAGTTCAAAATACCAAATTGCGATAACAGAAATAAAAGACAAAAGATTTTAATGGTTTATTATTACATGCGAATCAATAAGTACGAAGTTTAAAAACCAACAAATACGTACCGCACAATGCTATTAATTAATTTAAAAAATAGCGTTTCACTCACACCTTTATCTAATTAACGAAACAAACGAGTAGAGATCGAGTCTGTAGAATAAGAGCGAATGCAGAGTTGGCTGGTTTATGACATCCTTCCCCTATAATAACACGTTAAAATCTTTATTGGCATTTTTGTGAACAATATCAAGTAAATTACATACATACTACATAATACAGATGTGTTTTTCTTTCGGCTGTTCTAATAATAACTGTGTTGGAGAACTAAACTAAATATTGAAATACATTAGTCTCACTAAACCCGTTTTGTGTTTTTACTTATGAATAGTTGATATAAAACTGGTTATTGACTTTCCCATCATTAAGTAATTTGTAGAATGTAAACATACAAACCTAATTATCTCTATCACACTTACTGCAACTCGTATTTACCTTTCCCTTTCGCAGACTACTTAGAGCGACCTTATATGAATTTATATAAACGATGTTTTTATTTACAACATACATTTAAAAGATTTCTCCTATATGATAAAACTGTTTTTATGAAATGCAGTTATTATTATTAAACAGTTATACAATTTATTATAAGTTTTGTTAGGAACGAATAAGTATTTAATAAAACTAATCATAATTTTTAATTACATATTTACCTTTGAGCTTATTCGTTCATAACAAAACTTATAATAAATTAATATTAGTCAAGTTGCTTTGGTGTGTAAGAATCCTTGCGATATTGGCATCATTTCATCTGGAGAACGTGGCAGGACAGTAACAGTAATATGCACTACAAGTGCAAATGAGTTCTACATTCCACCATTGTTTATTTACCCGAGAATGAGAATGACTACTTTATTGGAGAAAAAACGGACCAACTAGTACAATGTATTGCTACTGCAATAATGAATGGAGCAATGAGGAAATATTTCTTAAATGATTACATATCCAAGACAAAAACTCGCGCGCGAGCATTGACCTAACCTAAACCGCGCGTTTATTAATTTAACCTAATATTGTACGTGTATTGACCTAACCTAAAAATGTTTGCGTGTACTTTCATACATTCAACACACACTTACACGAAACCGTGCATCGTCATGACTGTGTAATGGTAAACAACGGGTAAGATAAAAACACATGATTGCTTTTACGTTAGTAACTTTCGTCAATAACCTAAAATGAATTCACCGTATTATGAACCCATAATCGAAGATATTCGAGATTTTGAGGACTTAAGATGATGAACCCGCAGACGATGATAAAGAAAATGCGCCTGAGAAGATCTAACAGGTCAGAAAAATGATGTTGATGCTGATGATGATGATTCTGCTGATGCTACTGCTGATATATGAGATGTAATCTTATAAACAGTATTACTTGTAGTAAATTCTAGAAAACCTCTTTATCTTTTTATTATCGATAATCAACCCCTATTACAGAAACCATTCATTAGTTTTAAAAATACACCAGTAGATGGCGTCACAAACAATTAGGGGGCCAGACCGGGGGCGAAGACGTGATAACAAGTTCTGCAGGCCTAATTCTCTTATGATATAGTATGAGGGCCCCTTATTAAAATACTATTTCAAACTTCTCGCCAAGGGAGCCTGACAAGGGGCGAGAAACCTGACACAAATTTCGGAGACCTATACCTGTCTTATGAGATAGTATGAGGACCCCCTTATTAAAACACTATTTCAAATTTCCCGCCCTAACAATTACAGTGATCTGTATGTAAAAATATACCGCTAGGTGGAGCCACGATCAACATCTATTACAGAAAATGTTTATTAGTCCTAGAAATACACCACCAGATGGCGCCACAAACGAAACCAACCAATCAGGATGTAGCGCCTTAGGCCTCCAACCAGAGTACAGAGCCTGGAGGCTGGACGGGGTCTAAGGACCAATCAGAAACCAGCAGACTGGGGTCTGTCTTTAAGTCCAGTAATCACCATGCTCACCCTGGGGCTGTACGCAAATGGCTTAATAAATAAAATCACTTTTGATTCGTGGTACATGAGATAGATTTGATTTGATTGATTGATTAATCGATTTGGGGTGCTCATTTGTTTAAAAGTATGTGTGTTACGCTATTTTTTAAATTAATAGCATTATGCGGGCACTTATTTGTGGATTTAAACTTTACAG